>FIZR01011062.1:0-27632 GCA_900060175.1 Ferrisia virgata
AAATCGAATGAATTCGCAAATTGTTATCTAGGCAATGTTGTCAAATATAGGGCACCACAAGGTAGAAACTTACAAAAATCACATGGGCACCAGTTGGTTAGTATTTTATAATTTTTATATTAATTGAAGCGCACCCTGGATAAAAACACTGTGAACTATTTTGACTATAGATATATAAAAGGCGACCATGTGGTGCCCGGGCGAAAATTCGTATTTTGACGTTTCAGAGTGGGGGGATCAATTTCCGACCATTTAAACGCAAAAACGTTGTGGCGCCCGATTTGGGCACCACAACGTTATATACGGGCACCACAGTGACTAGTTATACTTAAAACGGGCACCACTATGACCAAAACTAAATCTACCTATATCTATATCTATATCTATGTATATATATACGACGGCGTACCAGGCAGGGTATCTAACGAAACATAAAACAACAAAAACGTAAAACCGTAGAAAAAGCCACCATCGAATGTGAAAAAAATCGCGTAAATTTCTCTCACCTCGAATGTCAGCCAGCGTCGTCGTGGACGTCGACAGCGAACAGCGAACGATACGTGGATCAGTTTAAATATTCAAATATCGGATACAACAGCCAAGCCAACGCAACGTAAACGCGATTCGTTTTCGTAATCGAGCTACGATCAATTATTTAATGTTTTTTGGATAAAAGGAAATTACACCGGAGCTGTTCGGTTTGGCAGGTGTGTGAGGCGCGAGCAGGGTTGCTGGCTGATTTTGTCGTTAAATTTATAACATTTCAGAGTGAAAAACCAAGTCGGTCAGGGTGTCCTCTCTTTGTTCGTATGTGCGCGGAAATTGTTTGTAAACGCGAGAAAATGTTAACCGCGATTGGTATCGTCTAGCTTTGTTTTGTGTGATGTGAAGTACCCATAGCCCGGGCTAGCTAACATTTATCCTCGAAGGCGACACGTAACTTTGTTTGTATCGCGTATTTTCTCTATGCCATCGTCGGCGTCGGTCGCGTCGTGTCGATGGCATCGCATGGCGGTTCTATTAGCATTGTATAATCGAAATATTACAAAGCTCGACGTACGTACGTACCGCTTTATTAATATCCGGCCCCCTCTTTAATTGTTAGCTTATACCATATTTCGTTTCTGTTTGCTTATTCGCGTTTATGTGTTTTTGCAATTTACCTACCTACATTTATACCGATGCTCTTCTCAAAATACCATAAGGTCGCTGATCTCTAAGCTATGTACGTTTATCGTACGTGTACGAAAGTATAGGGTTTGTACGATCAATTGTTGTGTTTAGGTTTTCTTTATGCATAGAGAGAGAGAGAGAGAGAGGATACCTGATATGATTCATGAAATCTAATTTATATTTGAAGTTTGACGCAAATTTCAATTCAACTACTGAATTGGGAGATTTTCTATCGTTTGACTGAACCGATTATTTATATGTTGGGATAAGCTTCTATAACTGATTGTAAGACTTTATGATAATACGTTCGTATTATACTGTACCTTCATGTTGCAAAGTCAATCTTCATAACTCGAGTAAACGTAAACGGTTGATTAGACTATCATATTGACCTTTGATCGCCATTGATTCTTATTAAATTACCAAGATTTGGTTTTTAACCGTATAATTTGTATTATGACAATAAACCAGTGCAGTTGAGTAATTACCAAACAGTTTAACTATACAGAGTGTTCCGTCTCGTTAATACTTGCTTCGAACCACAAGTACAGCAACACATATTAGATGCATGTATAATGTTTTGCCTACCCTGATCATTGCCAGGGTAATGATACAAAATCTGCGATCATTTTCAAAAATTTTCAACTTTTTATCAAAAAATGCTGTAGACATCTGATTTTTGCCCAAGTGTAAGGTGTAAAATGCGGTATTTTCAGTGAAAAAAAATTGAAAGTAAACCCTATATCTTGAATAAAGTCAAAAAAAATTCAAAATTTTGCGCCAAACTTTTGAAAAAGCTCTTATAAGTATTTCATTAGGAAATTTTTCTTAATGTAATGAGATATTCCCCTCCCGCTACTCGGCATAATTATTTTTTTTTTTCCAAGTTTTTTAGAAATTTCGGTGAAAAATTATGTGTTATATTTTTACTTTTTTCAAAAAAGTATGCCATAGAAACATGAGTTCATCTTTTGTCGCGAAATATTAATCAAAAACTTTAAACCAAAAACGTGCACACTTCTCTTCACTCCATTTCGATAGTTTATTTTATTGTTTACATATCAAAATGAAGATTATACAATCATCCATCGTCTCGAGTTTTTTGATCAAAAACTTCAAATAATTTTAATTTTTAATTTTTTTTTGCTTTTTTATTTAATTTTTGTCATTTTTTAATTTTTTAATTTCTTAATTTTTTCATTTACCATTTTTTAATTTTTCCGTTCCTGTATTTTTTGATTTTTTCAATGAGACATCCATATCAACGCTTTAACATAGAGTAGAAAAGTCATAAATTTTTTTATTTTTATAACTTTTCTGTTTTTTATTTTTTTATTATTTAATATTTGTTATATTTCAATTTGTTTGTTCGTTTTCTATTTTTTTTTACTTTTTACTTTTTCAATTTTTTTATTTTAAAATGTGTTTATATTTCAATTTTGTTAATTAGGCATTTGTGTCCACAGGTTAACAGTGAGTACAAAAATCGTTAATTTTTAAATTTTTAGTTTTTTTTTATTTTTTATTTTTTTGTTTCATATTTATTATTTTTCAATTTTTTTTATGTTTCAATTTTTCAAAATATCATTACAACATAAAGTGCAAAAATCATTTATGACCATCTTTTATCGAGAGTTGTTGATTGAAAACTTCAAATCAAAAATAAAAACTTTTTTGGAAAAATGTTACTCCTTCCCAAAATGACCCCCCCCCCCCCAAGACTCATCAATGTCAATATTTTTCTTATGAAAATTTTTTTTCTGAAAAATAGTACAAAATTTCATAACGATAATTTTTCCCAAAATTTCCAAACGTCTGAGAGAAAATATAATCCTGTCAAATGGAGCAGCGTCCCTCATTACTTTCAGAAAAATTTTCTAATTGGATACTTATCAGAGCTTTTCAAAAATCAAGGACAAAAATTTTCAAGTTTTTTGCAAAATTTTTATGTCTTTTGCAACATTATTCAAGGCATCGCACAAACTACTCAACTTTTATTTTCAAAATTTTTGCTTACAATATTACACCATATACGTTAAACTTTGGCGCAAACCAGACGTCTCCAGCTTTATTACATAAAAAGTTATAAATTTTTGAAAATGACCTCAGAATTTGAGGGGGAAAAATTCAGATCCGCATACCATTCACCCTGCAATGATTGTGATGGACAAAACATTATACCTACATGTAACTTGTGTTGCTCTATTTGTGGTATGAAGGGAGTACTATTGAAGCGGAACACCCTGTATATTTTGGAGGACTGTATCGGTGTTACGCCCTACCTATCTAAATATTTTACTCATCGATGGAGTCGGATTGGCCCATGTCGCAAGGTCGCGATCATCACGGACCCACTGGTATTCAATCACAAAAAGAGAGGACTAGTTCAGTCAAATACGTGCGTTATTACAGCAATTGAACGAGTGATTACTGTAATTTTCCAGGGAATTTCAGTAATTCACTGGGTAAATACGATAATTTATCAAGAGAATATTGTAATTTACTGGGTAAATACTGCAATTCATCAAGTAAGCACTGTACTTTAATCGGTAAATACGGTAATTTATTAAATAAATTTCGTAATTTACCTGGTAATTACGATAATTTACAGGCAATTGTAGTAATTTACTGGTAATTACGACAATTTACCTGGTAATTACGGTTATTTACCAGACCATTACTACAATTTACTGGGTAAATACTGTAATTTATCAGGTAATTACGGTTATTTACCAGATACATACTGTGATTTACCGAGTGATTGGGGTAATTTACCTGATGATTATGTCAATGTGTCCAATAATTACAATAATTCCTCAAGTATTTACGGTAATTTACCACCTGATTATTACAATTCATCTGGTGATTTGCTCAATAATTGCGATAATTTACCCAGTAATTACAGTAAGTGGATGCCAATTACGGGGTAATTTATAACAATTCATCTTGCAGTTACCAAAATCCAACATCTAATTGCAATTCTCCACTTTGCTGTTACTGTAACCTGCTTTGTAAATGCCGTAATTAGGTTTATAATGGTAATTTTATTTAGCCTATTGGTAATTCATCTCATTCTCTATTCACGACAAGTATTATTTCATCATCAGAGAAACAAATCTTGATGCTATTTCAGTTACTTCGAACTTTCTGAATTATGCTGTTACTCGGGTACAAATATAATTCTCCATTTGATGGAATATTTTTTTTTCCTTCGACAAAAACGTTTTTAAGCTGGCATCAAAAGGCGCTTTGAATACTTCGAAAATGATTTTTTTTTTTCGTATAATTCGCTTGATTGAAGCGTTCAATTCTCTAAAGAATTCCAACAGCAGTAAGCTAATTCGATAAAAATTAAAATGAAAATGGCGAGATATCAATTTCAAATAAGTATTCACGTTTTTAAGCCATCAATTAGCATTTTCCCCCGTTCTTTCCCATCATTTACCGCACACTTATTGTTCCATCGACTGGAAAATTTTTACGATGCTGGTCTAAAAACAAAGTGTAGGTATAAAAGCGAACGAAAAAAAAAAAAAAAGAAAAAAAAATACACTCTTCATCAACGCTGCGGTTTTCTAGCTTAAACGACGACGCTATGTAAATCTAATTAATTACATGTATACAGGATTTCGTTCAAAAGCTACCTATAGTACAGCTCGGCGTCGAATAAAAATCACACTTATTCATTCGCCTCGCAGCTGTCTTTTCACCAATTAATTCAGCTAGCTGTATAATAAAAATGTACCTATTTCAAATTATCGCGCATCCGAAATGGGCATTTTTTTTTTTCACGTCAAAACCCCTACGGTCGCGTAAATCCGAATACCAATACCTACCTATTTCTGTATAATCCGTCGAAAATTAAAACATCATTATGAATACACGATAGCCGATGGAAAAAAAAAGAGTGATAAAAAATGGTGAAAAATATTATCCATTTCTCTTTTATTCCCTAAAGGTATACGAGTAAAATAAGTGTCGATATTTTAAAAACGTCATCGCGCCGAAATGAAAATAAAAAATATTCTTCGGTATCGCTAGCTGTATCGTTCGTATAATACACTTGTGCGAACATTTGCCAACAACGTCGAGCTGATTTTCTTCTCTTCTCTGGTTTTAATTCCACGTAGATGTACAGCATAGGAGCGAGCGTCACACCGACGAATGACAATATAAAATCCCATCGGTACGCAATATTCGTTTCGAGTAGGTATCTACAATAGGTAGTGTTTTTTTTTTTTTTTTTCAGTCGCCCCTCAAAACGACATATCACACGCGATAAAACACCTAACCTATTATAGCCTTTTTTTTTCCCTCGCGGGCACGTTATTCATTTTAATGAAAAGTTAGACGCGTACAATCGGTTGAAAAATGGCGAAAAATTATGTCATTTATAAATCCGAACTGATTGGATTTCATCAAGTGTACCACCATATATATATACCTGTACCTATGTGGATACTCAACTGGAGGCGAACAGAAGTGCAAAAAATTGCCATAATTTTTTCGCCCATAGAATACAATACGATGAATTAATAGGTTTCGTCGAAGTCGTAAAAAAAAGCGATATTGTTACCAAATGTGTAAAGGCTACGTCGCGTTGAGGTGAAAAAATATCGCATTTTTTTTCACTCAAATATTACTCGCATCCTCCATCCGCGGTGCCTGCTTCGCTTCTCTCGAAAATGAGCTATATATGATTAGGTACGTAAACAAAAACGATCGACGTTGTGCCAACGACTCGACTCTACTCTCTACTCGTCGTCAAAGCTATCACGAAAAACGAATTTCTCGTCTTGGTAATTCCTTTTCACAGATAATCGCGTTCAACGTACCATATTCAAACTCCATTACCTATAGACGCGTCATTACACCTATTTAACCCGCCGAGTCAGCATTTCTCAAAGGTCTCTTTTACCTAGCGAGTGTTTATTTTGCAGATAGCGTCGCTCGTTGCCGTCGCCATACCATCGCCGGTGGGAAAAGCTCGGCGTAATAAAAAAAAGAAGAAGAAAAAACGCACGGGGTCATTTTCTATTATATAAGTTTGGAAGGAGGAAAAAAAAAACCGTATACTACGAAAATAGATCAATATAAGAGTGTAAAAGAGAGATGGAGAGAGAGTAACGATAATAACGTCCATATCTTTTTATTATGTAGTCCAGAAAATGTGTATACGTTGGAATATTACGCACCAGACCCGTACCTCTCTTTTTCTCCCTTATTCTCTTTTACTCACTCTTATTGAGTACACGTCGTAAAAATACAGCTTGATAAAAAATAATAAAGAGCGTTTTTTAGCTGCAAGCAAGGCAAAAATTGCCCTTTCCCTTTCTCCTATGACCTTTTTCGAATCAACTGTCCCATATTTGCGTACGTTATTATGGATTGGACCGAAGCTGAGCACGTGAAAATTTCTACTTCGACGATTGAAAAATTTTTACCAGCCACAGATTATTCGTATGTAAAATAGGAAATCAGCCAGGTAGAGGAAATAATTAAGATTTGTTTGAAGAAACAGTCGAAAGGGTAATTTTGAAATTCAGCATCAACCTCTGTCTTTCATTTGTCTGATTGCGAGCGTTCCATATTTTGCAAATAGTTCAAGGAAAGGATTGATGAAATTTTGAAAAACTTTTATGAAAAGCGAATTTACTGAAAGAGAATCGTTTATGGTAAATTACCGTGATCACTCAGCAAACCACTATAACTATCAGGTAAATTACCAAAATTATCGAGTAATTTACCGTTATTATCTAATAAATTACCATTATTACCGGGTAAATTACCGTTATTACCAAGTAAATTACCGTTGTTACCAAGTAAATTACTGTTATTACCAAGTAAATTATCATAATCTTGGGATAGATTACAGTAAATACGAGGTAATTATCATAATTACGAAGTAGATTACAGTAAATACATGGTAAATTACCGTAATCATGAAGTAAATTACTGTAATTACGAGGTAAATTACTGTAAATATGAGGTAAACTATTATAATTACGAGTTAGAATACAGTAAATACGACATAAATTACCGTAACTATAAAATATGTTTCTGTAATTCCCGAATAAATTATGGTAAACATGATAAATCACGGTAAAAATGAGGTAAATTACGGTAAACTTGAAGATAATTACCGAAATTACGAGGTAAATTGCGATAAATACGAGGTGAACGACTGCAGTTGTGAAGTAAATGAGTACGATTGCGAATTGAATTATTGTGATTTCGAAGTAAATTGCGGTACTTACGAAATGAAGCATTGCAATCACGCAGTGTATTACTGTTATCATGGGGTGAAATCCATTGCGATAATTATGAAATAATTACAGTAGGGGGAGGAGGCTTAGTTTTAATTTGAGAATTTTCGGCATTGTTTCATAGTTTTTTTAATTCTCTCTCCTTTCTCATTAAAACTTTCTATGTATGAAAAAAAATGAACCATTCTTGTTCTGTAGCTACTTATCAGATACGTAAATCTAAAAAATTTTCGTACAGATTCGAAACATGTCAAAACTACTACCCTAATGTTATTCTCTGCAGACAAAATAGTATATTTATGACCCCACGTTGATGATCTGTTTACCTATGCCTACATATGGTACATTGTAGTACATATACGTTTACTCAATTACCTACCTATATATAGGAATATGTATTAATGTAGGTAAAGGAATAAGAAAGCATCGCTTTGTGTCTTCTATTAGCGCACATACACGTATACTACTATACTGTTACCTGTGCTATAACTCTCTCCAAAAAGCCTAATCCCTGTTCTGGGTAATTAATGTGCCATAATATACCGCCACATGACGACAATGATGCCGCAGTGAAAATCAACTGGTATGTGTGCTCTAGTTTGCGGTTAATTTTAACCTTCATTTTCATTAGAACATTAAATGCATCGTGTCGCGTCGCGTCGGCTTTCTTCGTTCGGTATACATACCTACGTGTGCGTACGTAATTTTTCATCGTTTATGTCACATAACAAAAGCTGTGTAGTAAGAATAATTAAATCATAGCGTTAAATGGAGCATCGCTTTTGAGCAATTTTTACCTCATTGTGTGTTAGTAGATAAAGGCGATAGTTGAAGGTGAGGAAATTTTGCAATTGGGTCGTTTTAAATTGGAAAATGGCAAGCTTTAAGTATTGATACGTTGGAAATATATTGAAAAAATTACCAAGCTTACACGAAGAAACTGTAAAAAAAAATTCTTTTCGAATCCTTTTGGTATTAAAATGCCTTGATGAATCATCTAGATGTAGGAACGGTCACAAATGTCGAGATAGAATCGTTTAAGCCCTTTCCTTCCCTCTTCTCCGCCCAAGTAGTAAGCAATGGTATGAAACCACTTGTCATACTAACATCTGGTTTCGCTGGTACAGAGCTGCGAATTTTTAATCAAAAATTCGTAAAAAAAAATCACTTATTGACTTGATATTAAAATTTATACATTCTAAAAGTAGTAGTAACCAAGACGAATAAAAATATTAATATGGGCCAATTTCGTTCATTGCCCTGAGAATAAAATATAAATACCTGAACAATTTTCGTTAATTTTACGAAGAAAATTTTCAAAAGTTTTCAAAAAATCAAAAAATTGGGTTAGTATAAAAATTGTAGCATACGAATTGTAAGAGTAAATAGGCACGATTATCTCCAAGATTATCAAAAAAATTTAGGTGGTCTTCGCAAGTTGCACTCAAAATAAGATACTTATGAATTTTTGAAGATTATGGTACCTCCAAAAAATTTATACCATTTTTTCTTAGTTTAGTATTTTTTAAAATTAGTGTTTGTTTCATTTTGCGTGCCGCATACGAAGATGATCCTTAAAACCGTTCCATTACTCAACCCCTTGAGAGAAGTAAGTATGCAAAGCTCCGAACCGATTGGTTCTCGATATTTCTGACTAATCCCTTGTGAGACCAAAAAAGTTTTCGCAAATTTTTTCTGGCGTGGGGGGGGGGGTATACAATAATGAACGAAAAATATGGTTGTTTTAGCACAGAGCTACGACCAAATTTTTACACCTGTAACTTCGCCCTAAAATATAAGGTATTAGTTGAGGTCAAGTAGTGAATCAGATTTCATCATGGTATACAGATAGTTCGAATTATTGGGGGCGACACCAGTACCACCAACTTAGCTATTGTCCCAATTTGGTATGAAGGGGTGCCCGTGGGCCCTGAAACGAGGCAGCAAAAATTCGATGTAATTTTTTTACAATTTTATATCGCCACTTGAAGTAAATATACAAACTTTTAACACTCTCCCGTTATAAATTGTTGTTTGGTATTAATATGGAAGTTGCCACCTTACGTAAAATTGAAATTTTTGAACGAAATTGCAATTTTTTTCATGTTAAGACTGAGCCAAAAAATTAGGAAGGAAGTGCCTTTCGAATAATTCGGACACGCTGAATACGAATCCAGAGTTTATTTTTCATTCGAACCTTTCGTTCATATTTTGACCCTATAACCCCCCCCCACCCCTCATGGGCCTATGTCCATAATTTTGCTATTAAGTTCCTCAGTCAAAATTTTAATGACAAAATCTGATATGAAATTTCATGTTGAACAACTTTACTCCTATTCATTTTTAGCTTATTAGGCATTATTTCTGAAAAAAAAAATGTTATTGAGCATTTTTTAAGTTTTTGAAAACGGTCCAAATCTGAAAAAAAATTTCTAAAAATTTGAGTCAATCAAAACACATACTTGAGCGAAAAAAAATGTTATCCACCCCTCTCCTCCCCCAGTGGGGAGTCTGCAGCTGCAGCAATTTAAAGTTTTCTATTGTCAATCTCTCTTTTCCCTGGGATGAAACATGTTGTAAAAATTCTTGTTGATGGACCGCTTAATCCCTGTAAACATTTAGATTAAAATCATAATTTTCCCTGAAATAAGTGTGAATAGAGAATTCTATCGAAAAAAAAGGTTTTCCAATAATCTGTGTGGGGCTGGGGAAATTTTTTTGGACCTAAAATTTTTTCAGGGATATCCAATGATGCTTTATGAAAATTTTGAAAAATTGAGATAAACGGAATTTCGCTATCCTTATCAGGGAATACCATTGGGGAGGGAGGAGGGGGGTAGCTGAGGGGCTAAAATCGCAAAAATTATTCTTTTTTGAGCCAATTAATAGACAACCTCTAGTTACGTAATGTATCAAGAAATCTACTTCCTAGGTCAATTGGAAGGGGAGATATGAGGGCTTTTCCCCCTTTTTGACCTTGAAAACATTTGATATGTTGGCATTTTAAGGGTTTCGACTTTTTGGAGGCCTATTGCTCCTCCTTACAGCTCCATAAATGTGGTTTGTTGGTGGGTTTTTCTTATATTTTGAGTTTGTTCCTCGCATAACTCCTGCTCCTCTCCAAAAATTTGGCCAGGAAGTTAAGATTTTTATACGTAGATTAAGTATAGGTCCTAGAGATGTCTTTTGTTGGTTTCGACTTTTCAGCTCCCTCCCCCTTGAAACTCCCGCACCCTTACCACCGCCATAATTATAATATTTCACGACAATTAAGCTGATTTCTCATTATTTAGTTTCGGTGTGGTAAATGGAAAAATCATCGAATCGTCTTTTTTCTTCCCTTACTACCTTATTTTTATCAATTTTTCTACATTCTCTATTCGCTGCACAGTATAGCTGGGTATCTAGAATATAGGTCATCTTTAAGCAGCAAACGAATACGGAATACGCAATTGATGGTTGAAAAATTTCGCGGAAAATTTCGCAAACTTTTGTGTAAAACAACTGGGGAAGTATAGTTGAATAAATTATTCGACGTTTAAAATTTCACCATAGTAGGCGGGTTACCTACGGGTTAGGCAACCTCGAGCTCGTAAATTATCGCAATATTTTAAATTTCTTCTGCTCGGCTGAAATTTTCACGTAGGAAAATTTCCACTTAAAACACACAAACAAACAAAATTTGTCTAGATTTCATATCTAAGAAGTTAGACATGTTGAACAGCAGCAGGTATATATACCTTCTTGGATTTTACTCTTCTGTCGACGAGCTTAAACTTGCCAAAGTACCAAAGTTGCAAAAATACCTTTACTACGGTAAGCCATCGTTGCTAGTTAAAAGGAAGGAAATTTCAAAAGTTATCCTAGCGTGGTATGTGAAATTCAACCAAGTTAAACGTAATAGGATCATTTGCATAGACTTTTATACCTACCTGGTAGTAGTCGACTTGTTGTATAATTTGAAATTGTTAGTCTTGGTACTGGCCATTCACCTATACGAGGTTGCGCGATATAAATATTTTCCCTCCTAAAAGGAACGATCGAACTGAGGTAAGGGTAGAGGTGGGGGAGGGGGGAGCGGCGTAAAGGCTGGGGGAAAAAAAAATATTAACAGAATAACCGCAACTAGGTCGTAATACGGAACAAGAAGTAATTCACTCTTATTAAACATTTGGCGACGAGTTAGTTGTGGTGTTTGGCGCGAACATTATTTTCGACGATTAGATTAGGCAAATGTTCTACTTGTAGATTATAACTTTATGGACGGCATTTGGTTGCGAAAGTTTTAAAGCTTGTATCTGGCGCAGCATCTTGTTAGGCAATTATTTCGACTCGAGAATTGTATTAATATTTTCAACTCGTGAAACACAAGTTGCCACGTTTAGAAGCTGCTACCATTACTAGTCGAAAGATCGTGAAATTCTCCTCAAATGTATTTCACTGCGGCTTAGATATCTACCTTTTTATCCTCCCCCTCTCTCATGCCCCTCCTCCCGCCTCACTCTTCCTCTTCGGGTCGAGTAAATATTTAAAAATATTCAGAGCTTTTTTTTTCGCCCCCTCGCAAAAAAGATAGGTAAATAGTAATACGAGACAAGATGTTAAAATAGCCACTTTTTGGAAAAAAAAAGAAAGAAAAAAAAAGGTCTACCGTTTGTAGTAGGTTGGTAGGTTTAAAAAATGTGAGAAATTTGCGAAGAGCGTGCTAAAAATGGTAATTAAAGAAGTTGTTTCTGGTACATAGAGAGAGAGAGTGAGAGAGAGGCGGGAGGGGGAGGGAGAGTCAAAAAGTTATCCGCCGCATAATGCGAAATGCATGAATATTTACTCCGGGAACCTTTACCGTAGAAAAACACAACGCGCAGAAACGGGGGTAGGGGGGGGGGGAGAGTCGCAAGCTTGAACGAAGAAAAAAGAAAATAGAGAAGAAGAAAAAAAAAACCAAAAGCTTTTTAACACAGATTTGTTTGGGCTTTTAAACGGGTTGGGTTTTCTATGTGTTTTTATTTGGTTGAGCTTCATCCGCGCCGTATAAATTACAGCGCAGCGCGAGGACATTAATGGAAATGAAACTCCCGAAGGGCGAAACAGAGTGAAAAAATGGAAAAAAAAACTGAGAGAAAAAAAAATTTATTTGACCCGTCTTCGCCGCACCGAATAAAAAATGAGCTGATTTTCGCCGCTCGGCGCTAACTTACAAATATTTTAATGCGGAGACGTTTCAAATGGCATGAAAATATCGCCGTTTATTTTATCGTTCGGAAAAACTGCCACTCTTTTTGCCTTCGTATTGCGTCCCCGTCCTGCTGCTGTTGCTGCTGCTGCTACTGAACCTCCGCGTTCGTTATGCATTTAATAATGAAATCGGAGCGAGTTATATAAGATCGGCCGGAGGATAAGTGGAATGAGGCGGGGGAGGGAGGGAGGGAGGGAAGGAGAGGAGGATGAAAAAAACTGTATCCCTAGCGTCTACTTAAATTGAATTTATTAAATGAAAATCATTCAACCGTTTGGCCGGATAAACTAACTTATTAAAAAGTTTTTTGTTTCTTAAAGGTAAAAACTTTGTAAACACCGTCGAAGTAGAAGCTTTTCTTGCCAACTTCGTAGACGAGCGCTATTATTTTTTCAAAAGCCAAATTCCCTCCAGCAGCCGTTGGCGTCGCGTCGCGTCGTAAAAAAAAAAAAAACAAAGAAAAAGTGACGAAAAAACTATCTACGATTATCGTGCAAATTGTTTGCACTTGTCAGCGATGATGGCATCGTGATGACGAGTTCACGACGACTGTGTAGGTGCATATTATTCCCTTCGTTGCTCCTCCTGCTACTGCTACTGCTACTGCCACTGCCACTCCATCATCCAACAATAAGCATGTTACAATCCAGCATAGCTAGGTACTGGCTTATGTTATCGTATTGATTATTTCATTACGATATACGATACGATACGATGGGTATACGATGCTTAAACGATGAACACACCGAGTTGTGTTCATAGCTCTTTATGCAGCCAGCTGTCGTGTTAAATTTACGGCCAACTTAGGCAAATTTATCAACTTTCGCGTATTATCGCAGCATGTTGTGTAGTCGCTCATTTGCAGGCTTACTTAGGTCATTCACTTTTCAACTAAAGGTGAACAGTGGATTTCTTTTCAAGTTCACGATCACGTTGTTTGAATAAATTTTATGCCAAGATGGTGAGAAAAAATTATTGAAATTTTTTTTTTATTGTACGCTTCATTCGATAGTTGAATAAATTGTTTAAAAGTAGAGTCTCAATTTTAAATTCGTTTGGTATCGTTGTTAAAAGCGATTTTACGCGTGATTCTTATTCTTGCCACTGAAACTAATAAATTTAGCTCATATGTTCACATTTGGCGATTGCTTTTTTGCTAAAAGCCAGTCCTGCCCAATATTTCAAGTACTTGTATCGTCCTATCTACTGGTCTCACAAAAAAAATTCCAGAATAAAAGTTACTCCTCAACGTTAGATCTTCAATTTTATTTCTTATCAAATTCCACTTTGGAGCAACCATTCGCCCTAAAATTTTGAAAAAATATAAAAATCCTGTTTAACAAATTTTTAACATATGTACTTACGTAACCAGAATTGAATCACCTTGCTATAGAATCTTAGAGCTGAAATATTATATTCGTATAAACCTTCGATTATCTATTGAAATTTGTCTCATTTTAGTCAACATGATCAGTTCTTGAAAAAATTTAATTTGAAGCAAGCCTGTTTTTCGCCCCCCCCCCCTCCGCCTACCTCAAATTTGAAAATATTTTTTAAAAAACATCATAATCGTATCTCTTACGTTTTTAACAGTAAATTTAAATAATTGCTAAATGAAACCAAATGAACGTAGTAAGTATTTGGAGGCTTTGACTTGACCCTTATTTTCCCCCTAACCCCCTCACATTAGTTCGAAATTTCAAAACTTGAGTACTTAGATGAAAATCAGAAAAAAACATTCCTATTTATTTGATTTTTACACTGATTTTCTATATTATATTATCGATGAAAACCAGGCTATTACGGTCCATCGACTTGGGTCAGATGAAGCGAGCGGGGGATATCAACAAAATACGTTTTGAAGTCCTACAGAACCATTAAGACCATTTTCGGCCATGTCAGATATCCATTATTCGTTACCCCCCCTCCCACTCTGGTGAAGTAAAAATCACTCGCTCAGCTGGATACCGACCAAAATCGATGAAATTTGGGTTATGCCTGAATTCAGGTTGGGGTAAAGGGTGCCGAGGGGCTACAAGGGGAAAAAATGATTCGTTTTTAAACAAATGAATAGGTAAACAGAGTTGCATAACTCATTCGAAAACTTATTTTCCCAGGTCAATTGTAGGGGGATATATGAAGAAGGGGCTTCCCCTTTCTTGACTTTGAAAACAAGTTGTCCCGCTCATATCTCTTACCAAATTGAGCCAGGAGGTTGAAATTTGACATGTTTTGGGGGTTCAACTTTTCAGCTCCATTGCACCCTCTCATAACCTCGAAAAAATGTTTTTTTTCTGCTGTTTTTATCATTTTAAGAGTTTGTTCCGTACTCATCTTCCCTTCAAATTGAGCTAAGAGGTTGATATTTGGTATGTAGTTTTAGTAGGGGCCGTCGAAGTACATTTTGGGGGTTTCAAATTTTCAGTCTTATTGCACCCCTTCTCCCCTCATAACTGCCCCATTTAATCTAGGGGCCCAAAATTTTGTATGATGGAGTTTTAACTCAAAGTCAACCACCTTTGTGAGTGAAAAAACAACATGTGAATGGGTTTACTCCCCCCCCCCCGCTGTATAATATTCTAAATTTGCTTCGATTCAACGAAAAACGTATCGCAGGCTTTTCATGGTTTTAAAAAAAAACATATGAAAGGGGAATGATGCATCATCCCCCCCTCAACCTGGGTGAGATTGAACTATTAGAACTCTCTTCGTGTCAAGTAGGTGCTACACATTGCTTTCGAGAATTTTCCAGTTACAAAACTTGAATTTTGCGCCAAATTTTCAACAATTTTAGGTGATGGTAAAAATTACGTCATTTTTGTATCTCACCCCTGGGACCCCTTTTTGAGTAAAATGTGTCAATTTTAGTATCATTTTAAGAGAAATTTTATCAGGAATATAATTTCATATAACTATTTTGTCGTTAAATTGCTTAGTTTTCGGGTAAAAAGTAAACTTCGGGTACACGTCTCAACTCGCTGAGGGAAAAGCACAAGTGGTAGGGATGTAAGCTTTTAACGGATGCTTATTGGGACTAGTCCGAACAATTTCCAGCAAAAATCTCGTAGGTAGTGTTTAATCCCATTTTATCCCTTTTGCGATGCTAATTTGACTGAGTCAAGTATTTAAAAGTGCAAAAAATTGAGATTTTTTGCGTTTGTTTTCCAAGCTAAGCATTTCACACCAAAAATTAGTTATTATTTCGAGGGTAAAAAGTACGGTCGACAAAAGAAAACAGTGCCACACCGTCGATGCTTTATTTGTTTATTAAGAAAATTAGGTCAGATTAGCATTTTCAGCCTTCTTTTTTAAACCTACAGGATAAAAAAATTCACTAAAAAAAAGAATTAACCAAATATTTCCATTTTTTTTTTTTTTTTTTTTACATTTTTCAATATTAAATATTTTATTCGTAACCTTGAAATAAAGTATACTAAAAGATGATTCAATAAACTGAATAAACTGGTAGCATTCTTTTTCTCTTTTCTGTCATTTCAAACAAAAACTCAACAAAACTTTGCAGATTATATATAAGAGTTCACATTTCGAGATTTTTTTTTCTCCCTCCACTAACGCAACATTTTCAGCGAGAAAATCACAATTCTTGGAAAAAAAAAAAAAGGAGAAAACAGCTAAACTTTTTCAATACGAACATATTTTATTTAAAATTAAAACTCTTCCAAGTTTCCTTAATCCTATTCATCTGACACTTTGACAGCAAATAATTTATTCCATCAAAGAAAGGGGGAAAAAAGTCGGAAAAAAAACTGTACCTACGTAGTACGTAACTTATCCGCTGGTGTTTTTTTTTTATATAATTCAAAAATCAATCTAATATTTGAGTGAATCGATGACGACCGACGCTGACGTAAGCTATTTTAGACAACGAGTATTAACATTATTAATCAGCAACAAGTACGTGAGAAATGGAGGGGTTTTTTGTAGGTAGTAGGTAAGGTAGCCGGGGTACGACGAATGCAGATATCCTTTAGCAGCTCGTATACTCGTAGCATAGACCTATTGTACGAGTTGTACATAAAAGGGGACATTTTTGGAAGCCATATACCTTGGTATATAGTAGGATACCGGGCAGAAGAAAAACTTTAGCAACCGGTGTTTAAAAGAGAGAAAATTCCATATTCCCGGAAAATCTAATTCCGGCTGGAGATTTAACGGTCCAAGTAATGCATTTAGGGCCGCCGTTTATAGTGTATAGAGCGATGTAAAGAGCTGTTTTCCATTTAATTTAATATCGGCCAAGGAATGGTCCGGATTGTCTAGTGTATATACTCTCTAAATTGTAGACAAAATGTCGCCTTATAATAAGGCCAAAGTGCTATTTATACATCTAATATGAACATGACATCCACTTGTTATAACCTATTTCATTCGGTAATAGCATCGTTCGAGCGATAAACTTATATTAGACTCGGTAATACGGCCAAAGCTCGTGTCACAAAATAATAACTACACCAAGAATATTTTCCCCTTATACATATAATACAAGTTTCTATTTAATACTGGATGTTTTTCTTTTCGCATAGTGTAGCTAGCTAGCTAGCTCTAGCTACGTGTTGTGTTGTTGTTGTTCATGCTTTTGGCGTTGTACTCTACGTACACTATACGTGTACATTAAAGTATACAGCTTTTATTGTCTCAACTGTACCATCTACCATCTACCATACGTATAAATGTTACATACTATTCTAGCACTCGTATACGATGAAAACACTAAACCATTGGTACTGAAGATAAGATTATTCGCTGCTATATTCCCTGCTCGGGGAATCTGCGCTGCGTATCCTCTCGACTCCTTTCGTATTCTAAAATCTAATATCTATATGACATTTACTTCACCAGTTTCCAATTTCTTCTTATTAATGAAACATTAAACTTTGAAAAGGCTACAAAGGGAATTCTAATTATGAAATGATACTGACCAGTGACCAGCCTTGTGCGGCTGTTCAATCTTACAAGTTACCATTGCCTATCTCAATTAAGTAATTTACTGCAAGCATTCGAATAATTCGCCCACCAATAAGATGGCCTACTCGAATACCGAATAAACTACTTAATGGAAATGGTCAAGTTGTATGTTTTTGACCGATGTGAAATTTTTTTCTAAATAAATTCAGCTTTCAGTTTTGAATACTTATGCCTTAGCAAGTCAAGAGTTAAATATCGAAAGTGTTCGAAATATTACTGAAATTTCAAAAAGTAAAATTCACAATATTCTCCTGGCATTTAGTAATAAATACTTCGATATTGAGAATTTTTAGAGTTTTGAGGATTCCAGAGGGTTCAGATGACTGATACCCCCCTCCCCCCACGGTTTGAGAGCTTTGGCTAGTTAGCAGTTTGGTCAATCCTAATTTTCAACATCTTTTTGTGATTTTTGATCAATTTTCTTCATTTTTCACCCGATTTTTGTCAAATAAAAACGTGAATTTTTGGGTATTTATTGGGGTAGTTTGAGCTGCTGAACACGAATCCGTTGCTACTTGCTAGTTTTCCCCCATAACAATTTTGTAAGTAAAGTAGATGACATTTTTGAAATGAAAACCGAGCATGTGGTGTACAAATAGTATAAATAAGTATTTTGGGATGTAATTATTACGGGGGAAAAAAAAATGTTGACCAAAAACGACTATTTTATGAACGAAAAACGTGGTGGAAAAATGGTTTTTCGAGTTTTCCAAAATCTACCTCCATTTTTAAAGTTCTGAAAAAATATCACTTTGTACGTATACGAACTGAAAACATCTAAGTGACAGACCTTGCAGAGAAAAATTCTTCCCATAAATTTGGATATAGGCAAGTTTTGCCTATCTTCATTATTGAAGTGGTAATGTTAGTTTGAACTTTATAGGCTCCTTCAAATAATCGAGGTAGGCAAATTTTGTGTATAACTAAAAATTTTGCAAAAGCTGCCTACTACGAAGTCCACTATTTAGAATCATGATTTGAGCAGATTTTTTGTTACCAAAACTTTACATGAGGTTGATTGGACAATATAAAATTTTTTGGACAGAAAATCTGTCCAAATCATGGTGTCAAATAGTGGCCTTCGTAGTGGGCAACTTTTGCGACATTTTTACTTTTACATGAAATTTGCCTACCTTGATTATTTGAAGGGGCCTATAAAGTTCAAACTAACATTACCCCTTCAATAATGAAGATAGGTAAAATTTTCACATGACATAATTTGTGGGGGAAATTTTTGCCCGCTAGGTCCACTGCTGAAAATTCACATTTGGATCAAGTTCTAAAATCGCTTATTTGGTATATTTTTAGATGTTTGTAAATGCACTACATATGGGGAATTCCAGGGAGAGGAGTACAAGTAGCATGATTAAACCCGCAACAGCCTTCTATGTCATATTATCAATGAAAATCAGGCTATTGTCTATCGACCACGACGAATGAGAAGGGAACATATCAACAAAACCCGCTTTGAACTCGTAGGAGACCATTCCAACCATTTTTGGCCATGTCAGATATTTATTTTTATTTTTTATTTTTTCCGCCCGAAACTAAAAATCATTTTCTCAGCTCATAATCAATCGAAATCAATGAAATTTGGGAAATAAGCTTCGATTGGTGACGGCTTTGATATTCTAGAGTGGGGGTTGACATCGGCTCAAAATTCAGTTCTGCTCAGATTTGGGTGAGGGGGTGCTGAGGGGCTAAAATCGCAAAAACTGTTTTTTTTTTTTAATGTAATTAGTAGAGAATCCGAAGTTTTATAATGTATATAAAAATCAGCCTCCTAGGTCGATTAGTAGGGGAGATATGAAGGTTCGCTCTTTTCTACCTTGAAAAAGGGGAACCTCCCTCCCCCCAAATTGACCTAAGAAATTTGAAATTTGGTATGTAGGTTTAGTGTAAGTCCTAGATATACTTTTTGAGGGTTTCAACTTTTCAGCCTCATTGTGCCCTCTCACAATCCCAAAAATGTTGTTTTTTGTCGGTTTTTCTTATTTTTTTGAGTTTGCTTTTCGTATATCCCCCTCTCCCTTCTATCAAGTAGACTAGGAAGTTGAAATTTGGTATATACATTTAGTTCGAGCCTTAAATATGCCTTTTAGTGGTGCTGAATTTTTAATCCTCATTGCAGCCTTCGCCCCCCCCTCCACCCTTACAATTCATAATTATAATATTTCATGAAAATCATGCTGAAAAGCGTTGCTTTTTTTTATAATTCTATGACGTCTGTGAAATTTTGCCACAAAGAATAGCTAGGTATATTTTAAACTTTTATTAAATAATGAGATTGGCAGCACTGTTATGCAAAACTATCCAACTATTTTGCTCTAAATGCGCTTCTCTGAGTTAGAAAAATTTTCGATTCGTATTTGAGGTAGTAGACTTTACAACTGCAATTTTTTTCGATCTGTAACTTCTCAACTTGTTGGTAGAATCCAAAAATGGTCTTGGATTGAACTGAAAATACGCTTGGTAGACGCAGAATCTCAAATCGTATTTTTTTAGCCCTATGACTAGAGTCCTACACCATTTTTAGGGGGTGTGAATAACGAAAAATTACGTTTTTATTTTTTTTTTGAAAATGACACTACCTTGAGTACTCATAGCTTCACTCCCGTTTGATTTGAAGCATAAAATTTTATATGGTGGATTTTCAACTCAAAGTCAACCATCTGCGTGAGTTTGGTCAAAATCTGAGTCATGTTTTTTCCACTCCACCCTAATGGATATGTCATCTTGTGAAGTTTATGCAAGACTATTAACCTGCAAAAATTAATTAGAAAAACGAAAATATTGTTTATAAATCATACTAAGAGATGCGTAGAATATCTGTTTCAAAGGGTAACGATTTTCGTTGCTTGGGAGAAAACGGGTTCATCAACTGAATATCGTAACGTTGAGTTTTCACTGCACAGGAGGCAGTTTCCAGATAAGCTCTTCACTTAGTTCGATAATTCCTCTATTCCTTACAGTGCTTCATTTATTCTAATAAATTGACTCCTCGAGTCTTTGTCCTCGTGTGTAGAAAATAAATCGTGACAGATGTCATTTACTGTGTACTTAAACGCAATGTGTCGATTTCAAGCGAACACTGTGTGGAGAACACTATCAAATTAAAACCATACGAAGTTAGCCATCCATTACCTCATTAACGCTCATACACATATACGAAGAAGTGGCACAAGATTACATACTTACTATTTTCACGCGACGAATACGAGCGATTCGTAGAAGTACGTAATGAATATTTAAGGGAGATAGAACAGAGAATATAGTTGAGAAATGCAGTAGGTACACCAGATACATACTGCGAAGATATTTGAGGGGTGAAAAAAGATATGTAAGAGGGTTCAATGTCTTAAATATACACATACACGTTGGCTCATAGTTCAGATATGCTCTAGATATACACACATGGCAGATGACACGTATAGTGTACTATACGAGAAATACCATTATACACCATGCTTAGTTGAATTTGACGTAATCGAGTGTACTGTACATTTTACCAAATGTGTAACGAGCGTTGCTCTTGCTTGGCGGCGTTTGCTAGCGTATAAAAACAGATTAAAACCATAAAGCAAGAATCCGGCGTACGGAAGTATCTTGAGGGGTTCTTTTTGAAAGGAATTCTTGTTATAGGACTCTCGAGGGTGCTGTAATAAGAGTAAATGAATCGGCAAAGAAGGCCAAGATGTGATAAAATGTTTGACGATGGATAGGCTGCGTTATGTTGAGTAGCTGTACATGAAATGACCAACGTGTTTCCATTAATTAATTAAGTTGAAAGTGTTCGGTGCTTATTGGTGATTTATTCGTTGTAGTCTATTGTTGTAGTCCATCAGATAAAAAGTACACTAGAAACCGATTTCATAAAAATTTTTTGGTAACCAAAAAAAAAACACCTGAATAGTGTAAGTGCCATTGAGGCTAAGTGCACAATGGAGGGGGAGGGGGCCCTCAAAAGTATCGTTTTGAAACCTATACCTTGGAACCACTCAAACTCAATGGGATTATGAAGAGGTACTCTTATGGATACCAAATATGTAATTTTTTCCATTGGGATCCGGCACAATCGAATGTTAGAGTCGTTTTAATGCAATTTTTGAACAATTTTAATCTAATTTTGACCCTAAAACAGCCCCAGTACCACATCTATGACTGATGACCGTTTGCTTCTCTATAATATTGTTTAGTATTGTTCATTTCAACCAAAATCCGCAAATCTGATCAAAAAAAGCCGGTATAATCAAAACTTATTGCGGCAAAGACGACCGTATTCACCCCCTCCCCACAAAACTCAGCTTTATGATTATCTTCTGAAGGTAGCGGTGTGACCTATCAAAATGGTGTAAAATTTCACGCTGAATCTTCAAATATGATTACTTTTTGAACCTAACCTCTCAGAGTAGAGTTTTGCCCCCCCCGCATGTGAACTAAAATTAGAATGGTTGAGGTTCTATCGCCACTTGGGGTGGAGAAGATTTTGTTCTTGGGATATTTCAAAGACTTTCCCTCAACTTTGAAAAATAATGTTTTTGCCCTCGGAGGTGGTCCATTTTGAGGGGGAGTAAGGTCAAAGGGGTTAAAATTTTGTTTTTCAAAATATCTCTGCTGCTATGGATCTTGCGTGAAAAATAGGTCTATGCAAAGTTAGAGAGTATCAAATTTTCTACAAAGAATGTTATTATCATTTTTTCAGTAGGGACGATAGGTGTGGAGTTAGGTTGAGAAATACATATGAAGCATTTACACGCTTTTGAATGAATAAGTGAAAATCTTTTTTTTTCTTGGAAATATCTCAAATTGTATAGCTTGTATGCAAGAAGTAGTTATAATAATAATTGAAGACCCAGAAATTTTCTATGAGAAGGGTTATATCGTCCTAGGTTTCTGCTCGAATATAAGTATAAAATAAGGAGAGAGAGAGAGATAGAGCAGAAAAATCGAACAATTTTTTCTATATGCTGGAATGAGACATTTTTTTTGCTTATGATATTGTGATTTTTTGCCTAATTTTCCCCGTTTTAATGTCAATTCGAACCAGAAGATTATGGACTATCAGTCAAAATTTAGGCAGCAGGCTTACATTGGTGGCGAGTTTGATACTTTTGAGCGGGGATGACCTTAGGTCAAAATGCAGTTATGCCCAAATTTAGGGATAGGGGTGCTGAGGGGCTAAAACTATAAAAATTGTTTGTTTTAATATCCAATCGATATAAAATCAAAAGTTATGTAACATATCCAAAAACCAACTCTCTACTTTAATTAGGAGGGATTGTATGAGGATTATCTCCTTCTTTGACCTTAAAAAATACCTATTTCACAAATATCTTCTTTACAAATTTATTTAAGCGGGTTGAAATTTGTCATGCACATATAATGAGGTTCCTAAATTAATCTTTTGGAGATTTTTACTTCTCAGCGAGATTGCACCAACCCCCTCACAACCCCGAAAATGAAGTTTTTTTGGGGGTTTTATTTATATTTCGAAATTGTTACACGCATTTCTCACCTTCAAATTGAACTAGAGGGTTGAAATTTGGTATATTGATTTAATAAGGATTCTTGATGTACTCACCAATATAATCAAAATTTTCAAATGGTGATATTTCATTCGTGTGAAAATTTCACCCAGAAAAAGGTGCATTTAGAGTACCCAACAAGTGTATAGCACCTATTTTCATCAGGTTCGAAATTTCTATTATTTTGATGAAAGCAAAGTTAATTTTTATTGGTGTTTTGCTCGAATGACGTTATGAAAGTATAATGCATTCCGTTAATGAAAATAAATAATTTAGTAGGCGAATGTAACGATACTGGTTTCACTTCAAGATAAGCTTCTCGCAAAATATTTGGTTAATCAGCCTGATGATGAAAATATCGAAAACATTATAGAAAAAATCATCACAATGGTCTAGCTACCGTCGCAAGAATATTGCCAAAGTGAAGAGGTCTGCGGTAGGGGGAGCTGTCAAAAAGTGTTTTATTTTCTACATCATTCTGCGAGATTATTTGAAAAATATAGTTTTCTTATTTCGATCGTTGAAGCAAGAAAAAAAAGTACATTGGTTGCCATGAAGTTGTACCATTTCGCTATATTATTTTCCAGCGTCGCTTCGTTGGCTAAAAGTTGTAGGTACGCTTCCGAGAAAAAACTCACAATGGTAAATTACTTTTATACTAGTTTTTCGTGCCATTCTTGTTTCAATTTTTTCGCAATTGTTATGTTGAAAAATAGAAAATCGTACTTTTTGAAAAGCTCAATGGTCCGTTTAGAGATTTTAATTGCCATTTCGATACCACATTTAACCAAGTGACAAGGGTAAACCGCTTATGAAATTTAGGTAGCTCACCTAGTTCCATTGTACGTATCTGAGGTTGAATTCCAACGTGATAATAGCCAGATTTACTCGAATACTTGGAATGCGTCGAAAATTTCGTTATTACAAGATGTTATCTTTGCGCAGAAACTCAATGATGATGGTGTGTAGTAGTTTCAAGTACAGTAACATTCTTCTTTTGCACGTTTCTACATTTCTTTCGACCTAACAAGATGTCTATGACCGGACGAAAATGTTTTACTGGTTGTTGTTTGGAAAGGAAATTCGTGTTTCGGAAATGTTTAGATTTCAAAGTTCTTATACCGGGTGTGTTCGTTTATTATTTTTGCCTTCGATTTAGTGACATTGCAACCTAAATTACACCAATGTTGGTAGATTTACAGTCTCTGCAAAATGCTGGGATGTGTCTATCGATCTTATAATTCTACCAGTGAATGAAATCAAATTTATTATTAACATCTACTTTTTATCCCTGTTGATCTCCTAGAATCATAGATTAGGCAAAACTATTTATACTTAAGTAAGTTATATTGCGATTTTATGAGATGGAAGGCTGAAAAGTGTGATCGAAACACACGGCACGAATATTTTATATCGTTAAGAAGTTATTTCTTTTTTTTTTTTTTTTTTTTTTTTTTTTTTTTTTTTTTTAAATTCGAACCTTTTGCGTTCTAAATTCACTTTGGCCCGTTCGTTTATCAAATATTAACACAACGTAGTCTGGTACAAAGTTAAATTTTGTGCCGAAAATTTCTCAAACAGATTAAAATTTAACAGAGTGAATTTTTCCTCAGTACACGTTCCTTGGTACGAAGTTGTTCGAAAAGATTCTGCGAGTAGAAAAATTGCTTATCTGGAAATTTCATCTCAGGGCATTGGTGTAATATTTCATACAAGTATATGTCGATTGGTAAACTAACCTCTTTAGAATGAAACTCAAATCAACGATAAGGAAACGAAAATAGACGACAACTATGATGAATGCTTCGAAATAAAACAATTCTTAAATTTCAAACTCAATTATAGGCTCGGGTTTCTCGTACTCGAGAATTCGATTGGTAAAAGAAAAAGAGGAAGGAAAGAAAAGTATGTCACGACAGATATAGAAAATTATTTAATGAAGAAATTTTGCTTTCGTTATAAATACCTACGTGTAAAATAGCTACGTATAGTTTTGGCGAAGAGGGGAAAGCTGGGGGAGGAATCAGCGAGCAAAATAAACGATAGCGTAGCTACTTTACACGTTTTAAATAACCTTGCGACTTTTTGCAACCTATTAAAACAATGAAGAGCTTTTTCCGGCACGTATAAAGAAAGAAAACTCTTTGAAATTACAAAAGGCTTCCAAAAAAGAAGGAAAAAAAATTAAACTTGAAAGAGGAAAATGAAACCATAACGAAAAGAAGAAAAAGTATGCGAATAAAAAACCACGAGGAGCCCAAACCGAAAAAATAAAAAAAAATGTAACGAAGAAGAGAAATGTAAAAAAAAAAAAAAAAAAAGAAAAAAAGGAACAACTCCATTATATGAAAAGTTTTAAAAAATGAAGTGTGAAATGTAAGAATAAAAAGCGTATTTATGGTACAGTATGCTTCTGCGCCAGGAGTAACACCAGTGTGAACTAGTAGCAGGTACTAGGTATCTACAGTATAAGAAAATGAGCAAGAGAAAAAAAACCTACGACGACGTCGACTACGGTGACGAAAAGAAGCGAAGTAAATGAATGCAAGATGACACCCTTGAAAAGCACCGTACAGAGTGATTGATGCTGTTAAAGCAATCTGAACAGCTCTCATCATCCATCATAAAAAGGTTATACACTAAAATGAGATATACTGTCCTTTTGCAGAAAAGAGGTCACTTCTCCTTAATCTCTTTTGCACGTCTTTCCTCGCAACTCTCCAAAAGGCTTGACACTTAACGAAATAATCCGGCTTGTATAACAAAGCTTAGTGGTCTGAACGAGCGTTTGTGTTTTGCTTGGACCAACGACGACATGGCGGATGGTGGCACATCATAAGAAACCTCGAAACGTGATCGAGCTAATTTCAAAAATTCCTTCATCTCGCTACAACGAGAAATTTGATTAATGTTGGAGTGTAATCTCAATTTAGTCTGGTGTATACGAGTATCATCCCAGGTGCAAATACGTCGAATTTTTTACCCCCGTCCCTTCCCCCAACCCTGGTTTACGTACGGTTTTTTTCGAGAGAAGCTGTACGCTAAGGGAGACATCGAAGTAGAATATTCGATTAATTCTATCAACTTTTACATTTTTTATCAATTTGCATTCGAGCTAAAGCTTTTCGTATAAAACCTATCGAATTTTTAAACGGATAGTTTTCTTATTTTTTCTTCTTCAAGAAGTTTCCCCTTCTTTGTGGCTGCTTAGTGCGAGTTCTTACTAAATAAGAATGCAGCTTTCGCGTACAACGTGATACGTTTCTGACAAAGTGGATACCTGGATACCATCTTCAACTATTTAGGAAAATGGAAAAGAACCTCGACTTTTGCAAGGATTATGCTAATAATCTTCATTGTTGAAAGCCGCTGGAAATTTCCATTTTCATCCCCGGTATAACTTATTTACTATTTTCAATCCACTTTCGGATTTGGTGAAAAATTTGATAGAATGTCGTGGTCCGATTACAACCGAAGGTTCAATAACCTTTTAATTTTTAGAATTGCCTTTTTTGCCTCGTATTCTGTATGATTATAGTCTTTGACTTGTAGTGATAGCGGGGAACGGGAGCGGGGCGTAGAAAAAGTATCGTATCCGTTTTTTGGGGGTTCTAGAAAATCATTGTCACCATTTTTCGGTATGCTACAGATTTTATTTCTATTTATTTACTTCCTTCGAAGACTGAAATCATTTACTCGACTCGATACCAGCCAAAATCGAAGAAATGCAGGTAGTTTGTTTGAATTGACGGAAGGTCAGATGTATATTAATTGAGCTTGCCCTTGGGTCAAAATTCAGTCACGTCCAAATTTAGGGGAGGAGGTGCTGAGGATCTATCATTGCAAAAATAGTTCGTTTTCAAGGCAATCGATAGAGGATCAAAACTGGTTCAACATATCTAAGAATCAGCCTGGGAAGAAGAAGTGGGAGTTCCCACCTCAAATTTTGACCTTGAAAACAGGGTTTCCTGTCAAATTAAGGCATAAAGCCGAAATTAGGTGTGTAATTCAGTATGGGCCTTAGATGTACCTTCTATGAGTTTCGACTCTTTAGCCTTATTGCTCTGTCTTACCGCCCCAAAAAATGTGGGGTTTTTTGTTGGGTGAAGTTCGGTTTTTTGTCAATTATTAAGTTTTTCCCGAGCGTTTCTCCCTTCAAAATTAAGCCAGAGCATTAAAATTTGGCAAGAAGACTTTTGGTTTTGGTTATAAATATGCCTTTCGAAAGTATCGACTTTTCTGCCCACCCACTCCCCCCTCTACAATTAAAAAGTAGCGTTTTTTGGTATTATAGCCTGATTTTCTGTGCCAAATTGTCAATCAAAAAACAAGGCTATCACGATCTACCAACCAACGGCTTAGAGGGGGATATCAACAAAATCTGTTTTGAGGTCCTAGAAGACCATTACGACCACTATTTGGCATGTAAGATCTTTACCCCCCACC
>FIZR01011066.1:0-14879 GCA_900060175.1 Ferrisia virgata
GGTCATTTTTCAATTTTATTCGGCAATTTTGAGCCCGACCCCCCCCCCAATTTCGTTTCGCGCCGCCTCTGAATTCAACAAAATGCTCAAGTAAAAAACAGTAATATTTTTTGAAAAATTTTGCAAGAGAGAATATTTGTTTCAACATTAGGTATACCATTCTAGTTTTTAGCATCAGGAAATATTTCATATGTAGTAGGTACTTACTGATAAACAAACCTCTGCCTCCGATTCCCTAGCCCAAGCAAACTTTAATAGGCATGATGAATAAACAGCCTGTAAACGAACACACTACAGATGATCTTATGATCAATGTTGAAAATACATCTTAGAATCCTTCAAGTCTTGAAAATGTTACAGAAGTTTCAATGGCAGTAAATCCTAATAGTGTGAATGGTCTTTTGATTTCATAAATTTTCTGAACTTGTTATTTTCTAATCTACTTAATCGATCTTACAGTTTATCATAAATATTTTCTAAGCCTTTTTTTTTTTTTTTTTTTTAATTTGTGTGAAATTCCGGATTAAAAATTGTTAAACCAAAAGCATTCACTTTTATAAAGTTAATCATAAGTTTCAAGTTTTCTGAAGTTTTTTTTAAATTTTAAGAAATTAAAAATTGAAAATTGTTAAACCAAATATGGATTTAATTTTATAATTAATTATAAATTTTTCCAAAGTTTTTTTTTAAACAAGAAATTTTTAAGAAATAAGCGATTAAATTTCAACTTTACATCTTAATTTAGAAGAGGGATAAGGAAAGAAAAGCCTGTGCTCAAGGTCAAAAAGATTAATAACCCTATATTTTCCCTCTTAATTGACCTACGAGGCTAATTTTTGAATATGTTACAGAACTTTTGATTCTCAATTGATCGGTATAAAAATGAATAATTTTTGTGATTTTTGCCCCTTAGCACCCGATCCCCAAAACTTGGGCTAATTGAATTTTGACCAGAGATCATCCCCACTCAAGAATATCAAATCCGTTGCCAATCCAAGCCTACTGCCCAAATTTGATCAATTTTGGTCAGTATCACATTGAGCAAATGATTCAAAGTTTTGGGAGAACAAAAATGATAAGAATTTTAAAAAGTTAGAAAAATAAAGAGGAATGTGTGGCATGACCAAAACTGATTTTCTTGTACTGCAAAACAGATTTCATTGACACTCCTCCCTCCATCTGCTATAGGTTAATAGTCTATAATGGCCTTGTGTTCATGGACAATATGACATAGAAAATATATCAAATTAACAATTGTGTGATGAACATTAATGACTTGATTTTTATAAAAATCTGTTTTTGGAATTGCATTCGAAACAGATATTGTTCAAATTTGAGGATGAGATTATCACGGACTTTTTTGTTGAGAATTAGGAATCTGTCTGCCAATTTCAATGTAAAGACTGCGATGATGATAGCCAACAATAGATTTCATGCTGGATCCTTTGGGCCAGAAATGGATAATCCAAGTTTACTTATTCTGGAAGTTCATCATAATCACAGCCTTCGCTCCTTCGAAAATTCTATTCAGTTTTATAAAATTGCATTGTTTCTTAAAGATACTGTGTTCAACGATCTCTCCCTGTTCCCAGGGGCACAGATTTTCCTTGAACAATCCTAGAGAAGGTAGTTTATTTTAGGTCATGCTTTTTAATGGAACCTCTTTTTGACGAATCTACCCAATGATTTAATGTTTCATTACATTAATTAAATTTTTAGTATCCTACATTACTAAATAATAATTTTTTTCAAAATTCCATATTACTTAATCCATTTGATGCTGCACAACTTCCGATTAATCGGGAAAACTGGTAAATGGGATAATTGGAATCCGTTAAAATTGAAAAAGTGAGTTGGAAATGAAGTTGATGGTTGTGAATTATGCATAACCTGGTCAAATCAGTTAATCGGATACATCCGAATACGATTACGATTATTCGCATTTTTCTGATTAGTTGTGTAGCACTAAATCTAACTATCACCAGTTCATCATGAATATAGCACTCCATGTTGACTAGATCCAGGTTGATGGCTTAATTAAGATCAAATCACATAACATATTATATCTTCTTTACAAAACGCACCAATAATCCATTAAAAATACCCTCTACTGCGCTCATTCATTTTTAAACAATTAATCAATATCATTCATGAGATGTGAGAAGATGATACCAACTACGAAATGAAGTACGTTAACGTTTGCGAGCACTGAGCGGTAGTATCCGCCAAGCATAAATGTTTGTAATTATACTGAGTAGAAATATACGACGAAAAATGTGTAAAGTAAGATTGCGCGCAATACTTCAGTCTCGCTGTTGAGAATTTACAAATAACCTTCATATTGTTCCTACGCTCCTAATATTTCGCGGTCTTTGTGCACTTCGATGGCATTCTTTACATTCCTCCATTTAGTCGAGTATCTCGATATTCACTCTGAACCGCAGTTTCTGCTCAATTCGTGTACCATTATAGGTATCTTCTTGGTTTCTGAGAGTGAATTTTCGAATTTTAGTGTGCGCCCTTGCAGCTGTGGCCAGTTCGTGTTGTGGTTATATCCGGAACATAGAGTACGCTTTAGGTCTTTGATAATGTACCATGTGCCGAACACTGGCAGGGGTTTCTTCGTACTACGATGTGGGCGTGTTCATTGATTCATGCTTCGTACATATCTCGACTGTGTAGGGTTCGTTGAGGGAGAACATGTATAACAACTTTAAAATGGTAGACAGCATTTACGTCACACGTTTTTCAGATACAGTTGTGCACCTATTTACCATAGTAATGGTTGTGCGCTCGGGTATCTTTTTTTTTCATGCTGAGCTGCTTATGGCGTTATGTACGCTGATTAATACTATTTTAATCATCCCTTAGTATTTAAATCATCAATTCGCTAACTTAACGTTGCACAAATTTGCCTACTTTTTTTTTGGAGCCAATCAGAGAGTCTTACATTGCTTTTTGAGATCTGTTTTGTGCGCTGTTAAATATTTTTTACAATTTCGCAAAACTCCTTCTTCCCATCATCGCAGCTTTTATGCTTCAGTGAGCCAATCTGCACAACAGAACAATTTTTAATAGAAAGGGGGAAAGATCAAAGGAGTGAGTTTTATTAATTTTTATAGAAATCATCACTTATCTTTAAAACCTGGTAAAACGTCCTATTTTGTGTAGTGTATTTTTTTTAATACTTAGCAAATTTGCTAATGATCGAATCATTAACATTCTATTTTAAAATTCAAAATTTTAATTCAATACATTCTGCAAATTATCTGGCATAGTCACGATTCGTTTTAGTAATCAAAAATTCAAAATCTGAAAAGAAATCCACATACTGCAATTCATCATTTTTTTAATGCGGATTCAAACTGTAAATTGTCATCATCGTTCTGCAAAATTTTAATGATATTATGCAATCGAAGGTCTCGTCTCGTTCGTATCGGCTGCTTTTTCTATAAATGATGTTGTTTATTTTAAGAGACATTTTTACAACATTTTTCATCGTTGTTGATTAATTTCTAAAACATCATCAACAAAAATTTCTTTATACTACCTAACCTCCCTTCAAGATGCTACATATACAATTATATTGATATTCCTGTTCGAAAGATTGTTGTTTTCTTATTTCAGGCGCACAGGCAGACTTTCTTAGAGATTATTATGCAATTTTTGCTCAAAGTAGCTACGTACAAATTAACATCATTGTACAAATAAGCTTGAAGAAATTTTTTTGAAGTTCTTCGCCAAGCCCATTGTTAGCTTTTACTTGTAGAAGAGCCCGAATGGTTGCTAGAGATGCTGAATTATTCCATTATTAAAAAATTTTTGGGACAGATACACTTGAGCCATGAACAAGCATGCGTGGCCGAGTCTAGGTCTCAATCAGATGCCAAGCCACTTGCTTGGAGAGTTTCCTTTCCCTCTTTAACCAGGGGCCTTCTCGAAGAGAAAATTGAACCGATTAGTGCGAAAGGATTTTCTCAGCACCTCGGTACTCGGGGCCCGTTTAAATTTATCGTACTCATTAGGTGTTTCTTGTGAGAATGGCCACTGTGGGAGTGTGGGTTTGCAGGTCCTTCTGTGGTGTGGTACATAGTTTACCCTCTTGGCACAGAGAAGTCTGCACTGATTGTATGTGTGTTCTATGTTTGATATGTGCAGGATGAATTAAAAGATATTATACTTCACACTACTATGAACCACGGGTGGGGGGGAGGACGGAGCTCCCCTGGTTCTTTTTAGTTGCTTTTTACCCTAGGCAGATATTACCATGAGAAAATTCTACAACCTGTTCTCAAACAGGGTCACCTGAGAATGCAAATCCCCAAATGGGGCACATCCATTGTCGTGCGGACAGTATTTTTCTCACTAAAAATTAGGATGTTACATGTAAACAAACATGTCCCGTCTACCTGCACCAATTGATTTCATATGACATAGGGCACACTGACACAGGCACAGATATCTCGTTTATAAGTAAGAAGATTACTATCTGCACAGGAATGAATGTGCCCTATAATAATAGATTGTAATAGTAAAAAATATGCTACTTCAAGTGTGCCAGGGAGGATAGGATGCTTAGCACCCTCCTAAGCATAGGATCATGTTTCACACCTCTTGACAAAAGTTTACTATTCGTACTACGTAAAACAAATCGCTTCTTTATAGTTATGTTTAGCATAGCTATGAAGAGCCGAGGATGTATAGAATCTCGAGTTCATTCTACAAATATGCCACCTTGTTTTTCTCTTTCTTGGCTCGTAATAAAATTCAAACTCGATTACGAGTTAATCAATGGATCATTATGTTCAAACTGTGCTATACGATGACTCGCAGAATACAAATTATTGTGCCTTCTCAGTTCTCACCAAGTATCATTTCGTTTGGCACAAGTATGACCGTAGTTTTCTATCGTTGGCAACACGAGTAATTGGAAAATAATCGAATAGCCCAATCATACGTATAGCAATACGTATAACTATGTAAGTTTGGAAAATTACACGTCTATACATGATCCGTAACGTAATTGATATCTAACCACGCGTGTGGCGGTGAATTATCGAATAATACAGACGTTATAATAGGCAATACATATGCATTGTAGGTAGATTATTCGGTTCCTATTTGTATTTTACTATATGGGCATATCGCCGACGATCAATTTTATTTTCAAATTTAAATGGTAAAATTTACATACCTATTTATATAATTTGATAAAATATTACTCTATTCAAAATTTTTTTTGTGGTTGGTATTTTATTGATAGATACACAAGTTTTCGTGCAAATCGAACGTTCATCATTTGTGATCAACCCAATAGTTTTCAAAATAGAACAAAGAGCTATCTAGCTTAATTGGGAGTGTTTTGTTAAAGGAGAGGCCAAATTTTTTTTACACCAAAAAAATCTCTTTTTTCTCTCACAGTTTTTCAACGAGACGAGTTTTTGGATATGCCTAACTATTGTTGGGTTTCCTTTGAGTAGACTGAAAATTAAAGCCTTCAAGAAGCGCATTTAGTACTCCAAACCGAAATTTACACACCAATGTCAGCTCTTCAGCTCAATTCGGAAGGAGGGCAAAAGTGAAAGAAGCCTGTTGGACGAGGATAATCTTCATTAAAAGGTTAAAAAAAATGGAAAACCTCATTTTCATTTCTATAGATTGCTGCAACAGGCTGATGGAAATTTGAAAAAAAGAATTCTGAAAACCCCTTGGTAAAAAAACTAAGAAAATTGACCACGATTTTCTCTTTTATTGCTATCAAAATTCACGACCAAATTTAGGCCAAAATAGTTTGATCGTTTTGTAAAAACAGCGATATCAATCTTATTATTGCGAAAAAGTTGAAATCATTGCCCTTTTCAATTGCAAAATTTCCAAATGTAGTGTCTCAGATGGCTTAAAATTGGAGAAAATTGATAAAAATTATGAAAAAACATTGAAAAATACTGAAAATTGACATATAACATTGAAAAATCGTTGAAAAACATTTAAAATTAAGTAAAAAATTTAAGAAAACGTGAAAATGTGTGATAATTGATCAATAATTGTTGAAATTCATCAAAAATTGATGGAAAGTCACGAAAAACCAGGAAAAGTATGTGAAAATTAACCTGAAATATGAAAAAAAATAATCGTTGAAAATCATTAAAAATTGTTTAAAAAAAAGTTCGGCCAAAAAATAGTTGAAAATTATGGAAAATTGGGTAAAAATACGACAACAATAGGTTAAAAATGCAGAAAATTGATCAAAATTCACGAAAAAATGTTGGAAATTATGAGAAAATTGACGGAAAGTATGAATAAAGCTATTAAAAATTATCCAAAACTGATTTTAAAAATGAACAAAATGTTTAAAAAGTGCAAACATTGATCAAAAACTAAGAAAAAAATGGTAAAATCGACCAAAAAATAGTTGAAAATTATGAAAAATTGGGTAAAAATACAACAAAAATCGGTTAAAAGTGCAGAAAATTGATGTAAATTCACAAAAAAATGTTGGAAAATATGAGAAAATTGACGAAAAATATGGAAAAAAACCATTAAAAAATACACAAAATTTATTTTAAAAACAAACAAAATGTTTAAAAAGTGCAAAAATTGACCTGAATATGAAATAATCATTGGAAATAATCGAGAATTTGGTAAAAAATTTAAAGAAATACATAAAAAAGTGCAGAAAATAATTACGAAAAAACAATGAAAATGAAATGAAAATTGACCAAAGAATCGTTACGCGTCATGGAAAATTGGGTAAAAATCGATTAAAAATTAATTAAAAGTCTAGTAAATTAATCAAAAATCATGAAAAAAAATGGAAAATTGACCTCAGATGTGCAACAAATTGTTAAAAACCATCAAAAATTGCGTATAAAATTGACAAAAATACGTAAAAATTGCTGAAAATTGATCAAAAAAGTTGAAAAGTATTTGAAAGTTGAACGAAAATCGTTGAAAATTGGGTAAAAATTTGACAAAAATTAGTTAAAAATGCCGAAAATTGATCAAAAATTATGAAAAATTTTTGAAAATTTGGTAAAAATATGACAAAAATGGGTTAAAGGTGCAGAAAATTGATCAAAAATCACAACAAATATCTAAAATCGAGAAAAAATTGGCTAAAAATTGTTAAAAGTCATCCAAATTGACAAGAAATTACGAAAAAAAGGCAATAAAGTTAAAAAAAATTGAACTGAAATATGAAAAAAATCGTTAAAAATCAACGAAAAAATATTGAAAAATAGATGAAAATTGATCTAAAAATCGTTAGAAATGTAGAAAATTTGGTCAAAAGTGCAGAAAATACAAGTAAAATACACAATAAATCGTGGAAATCATCGAAAATTGGGTAAAAAATAGAAAAAAATGTGTGAAAATTGATCTAAAAGATAAAAAATATCGTTAAAAGTAATCGTTCGATTAGAAAAAATTGTCGAATTTTTTTCCCCACTACCTTCTCAATGCCAAGGCTAAAAAAAGTAACGCTTTGGACCAACAAAAGATATGAAAGGGGTTAGAGGCCCAAAATTTTTACCGCGAGGTTTTCAGAACACAAGGACAAATTCATTTGGTTAATTTTGAATTTCAGTTCTAGGGCAAATTCACCTATCTTATCCACCGGTACCTTTCGAATTAAAAATTTTTTTTTTTTCTGTATTCAAATCGTTAACGATTTTATTCAGTACTAAACTTAGTAAACGATTTTAGTCCTCAAACGTAGGTATTTAAAGGACACTTTTCCACTCGTATCTGTGCCTGTTAATTGGATTTTTTTCCTATCACATTCCATCTTTTTGCTCTATTATCTTTGCCTGATATTTCTTGACAGCAAGATAAAGATAAAAAAATCACGCAAGAAAGAATGAAGATAAAAAAAGATAATATTTAGCTTACCGCAGCCTACGACTCGATTTTCGTTCTGATTCCTGTAAACAGAAAAAAATCCGTAATAAAATTAATATTCGATTAAAAATTGCTAAGCCTAAACATTTTCTTCAACATGACGTTGCCAATATTCTAAACTCTTAAATGCACGTTCGTGCGTAAAAATAGCATAAAAAAATCGCTCTCGATCGGCTCCTGCAAATATCACGTTAGGTGATACATTTTACCAGTCAGGTACTATGATGCAACCTTAGCATGCCGCCGACGACAGTTACCTCGTCGATTTTAATCATCTTGTCAGATCACACAACACAGCGGTACGTAAAAGTGCACACCTCTCGGCTGGGACAGGATGTTCGAATGAATTACGTTTTAATTGCTCAATTAATATTTTGCGACCAAATATCGAGTTGGCATAACGCAACCAACAAATGAAAAACGGTAATGACAACGTGACGTGAAAATCAATCCGGTTCGTTAATCTAGGTGAAAATTTTATCAGAAAATCTCATCTTACAAGCTAAAGTATACGTAGGTGTGGGTATGTCTACGTATTTACTACATACCTGTGTACTTGTACTTGTAGAAATACGAAACGATTTACCTCAACCTATAACGCCATATATGGCGAGTCCTTGTCGAACCCTACAGAACGAGGAAATAATTCGAATAATTGTTCATCCGATTGAAATTTCGCGCGTAGGAGTCCCTCGGTATTAATTTTTTTACGTATACCTTTTCGACGAGAAAAAAATATATACCTACAAGTCGGTACACATGTTCAAATGTTCTTCCATTTTGATGGTTGATTTTTTGAAAATTTGTTCGCCTTTCTGTAGGCAGAATTACTGAAGTATGGGTATTGGGTAAATTTGAAATGCAATAATTTTAAAGCTTCGAAATAGGCACACGAATAACTGGAAGACGATTTCGAAATTGAATCGTGGAACACTTTGGGTAAGCTGGAGAAGCCAAACCACCTCGCCTCCTTCTCTAAAAAATCACCTTGCTTTAGTTTGGCCTCCCTAGACAAAAATAAAGAATAAACGCTGCTAATCAGCTGATTGATTGAATACTTTAGAAAATGTTCTTTTGGATAACTGAGAACTACAGTTTTTCAAATTATTGTCTAAGCTTAATTTTTTCTCTACCATCCGTAGTTATCATTGTATGGTTACGTTCGCTCCTGCTTGCTTTGTTCTTAACGAAACGTATCGTATGGTTAGCACATCTTAAAGCAGAAAACAATGTAAATTTAGACAAGAAAAAGGAAGACCGAACAGGAAATCACACTTCCCTAGGCCCCACATACGTGTTGTCAGTTGCATAATCGTGCATATAGAGTTATGAAAATTGTAAGTGGATGACACGTTGCAGCTTGGAAGGTTGGCACACGTACAAAGGTATGAGTCAATCGAAGAAGAGCATATTCATTTGTAAGGGTAAATACGAGTACGCAGTACGTACATTATTAGCATATTAATTATACAGCACTTGTGGTCATTGTTTTCAAAAATACATGTACAATATTCTCTTAGGTAACTACTTAATGGGCCAGAATACAGCTCGATGTGTGCCAGTTTATGCTCCGTACTAAATAAATAATCAGAATCATGTAGGAAGAACGAAGATCTTTGTTGGGAATAAATGACTGGGGAATTCCCTGCTGACACTGAAGAATTTTTAAGATCGATCGTAGGTATTCTCATTACTTAATAAGAAAGTATTAAAAAAAGTAAAAAATAACCATCGCAATGTGATGATTTTAGAACTTGATGTTTATAGTAAAGGATATATGGCAAATTGGTCATTCTTGAAATAAAAAAATTTAGGCACAAATTCTAGATTTTGGATACGCAACATATCTATGTCAATATTTTAACACGCAGCGCAAAAATCATTCATAATCATCTTTCATCGCGAATTTTTGATAAAAAACTTAATCAAAAATCGAAAACGTCATGTTATTAGAAAACGAACCGTTTAAACTATTGTAATTGAACGTCATATTATGTTTTTACAAACCCTTGTCTTGCGACATTAAACAAAACAAAATGCTAAAAAAATTAATTGTACTCTTTGCCGGCAAAGAATATCCATCTATATCCATCTATTAAGTATTTTGAAAATTTTTAAATAGTTTTAAATTTTTTCTATATTTATTTTCATTTTATTTTTATTTCCTTTATTTTTTTATTATTAATTATTTTTAATTTTTCATTTATTATTTTTTCTATTTTTTATTTTTAAAAATTTTTTTTTACTTCTTTTTTTATTTCTCAAATTTTCTACTTTTTTAATTTTTCTTATTTTTTGATTTTTAAAATTTTCAACTTTTATAAATCAAAACCCACATAATGCACATCTAGGGCCTATACCAAATGCCCATGCCACATATCAATCCCCTACCTCAATTTGAAGGGGGATATGGGTGGAAAAGACTTTTCTTAAGGTCAAAAAGGGGACAACCTCTCATGTCTCTCTTCCTAATTGACCCAGATGGCTGAATTTTGAATACGTCATGCAACTTTTGATTCTCAATCAATTTTCCTTAAATGGGTTTAATTTTAGCTACCTTAGCCACTCATCACCCCTCCCCCAAATTTGGCTACCACTGAATTTCGACTTGGAAATCATCCTCATTAAAAAATATCAAATCTGTCGTCAACCGAAGCGTATCATCCAAATTTGATCAATTTTGGTGAGTATTAAGTCGAGCAAATAATTTTCAGTTTCGATAAAAAAATGGAATAAATATCTCACATGGCTAAAACTGGTCTAACTTAAGTGGTCCTTCAGGATCAAGAATGAATTTTGTTGATACCCTCCTCTCCTCATCTGTCATAGATTGATAGTTTGTAATGTTCTGGTTTTCATGGACAATATGTAATGGGGATGAAAAATCAAAAACCTCCAAAAGGCACATCTATAGCCCCTACTTGGCAACTTTTGATTCTCAATCGATTGGCACAGAAAGAAACAATTTTTGCATTTTAGCACTCAGCACCCCTTTCACCAAATTTGTACATCACTGAATTTTGAACCGAACTCATCCCTTCTCAATTACATCAAATCTGCCATTAATCGAAACCTGCTCCTAAAAGTTGACCTGGTTTGATTGGTATTGAACTGAGCAAATGGTTTTTAGTTTCAGAGGAAAAAAATTAAATAAAAAATAATACAGATCTGTAATGATGAAAAATGGTGTCAATCGTCTTCTAGAGCCCCAAAAGTAATTTTGTTGATACTCCCTCATCCTTTAGTTGCAGGCCAATGAGGGTGAGACATGGTGTGTCCGCAGTACTATGTCCTTGGGCCCCTGTTGTGACTTGTCTTGTTTGACGACTTGCCGACTTTTGACCTTATGGAAGGATGCAAGGAGATAGTTTTCGTAGATGAAGCTACGGTAATAATAGGTGCCAAGAACAGGAAAGAGATTATTGAAAAGGGTAACACAGTTACAGCAAGACTCAATGTGTGGGGACACTCGTCAAGAATAATTTTTTCGCTGAAGAAGTATCAGCTCATGCTCCTGAAAGGTACATTGAGCACTGCACCGATCAAAATTATGTTGAGCAGCGTTAAGCTAAAGTCTGTAAACTCTGTGAGGTACCTAGGCCGTGTCCTGCAGATGACCGTTCCGAACAGGCAGATCCTTGAACACACGGAGCTATACAACTCAGGAGTGGGGAATGAAGCTTTGGAGGGTGGTCTCCATTTACCATGGTGTGTATGTTCCAATTGTCTGTTAAGCGCTGGCCACTTGGTAGTAGAAGATCAAATCCGCTGTCCAGACCAGGCTAGAGAAAAGTCAGAGACCATAACTGGTGGCTACTCACAATTTTGTGTGGAGTTGTTGCAAGCAATCAGTGGATGTATGTCTATTGACTTGGAGATCAGATGGTGAAGGGTGTAGGCACTCGCGCCTCAGGGTGAGACCGCGGCATAGTGTAGCGTGCTCAAGGAGCACTGTCGGGACTCATCAGTCAAGCTGTGGCAGGAACAATGGGGGATATCGCAGGCCGTTAAGACTTGGTGTCTTATCCATAGCATTTAGCAAAGGCTAGAACAGGGAACTACTTCTGTCCACGTATAGTACCCAGCTGTTAACCAACTATGGGGTTATATCGAAGTACTAGTGCCAAAAGCCAAAAAAAAAAGACCCATTCCGAACTGTCACTGTCTTCGGTGTGGAAATGATGACGCTGGCATAGTTGAGGATAGCTTGCGTATCATATTCAATTATCCTGACGAAGCCAGGATGTAAGCCAGGAACACTCTACAAGCCAAACTTAATTGCGATCAATGGTCATGTCCCTTGTTGGGATTACTCTTGTATAGTGGCTTGCCTTTTACAACCTTTGCCCAGGTAGCACTGACTGAGAAAAAGTAACAACCCTCGCCTCGAGATGGGGTCGATCCTTCAAGTATCAGAACGCAGCCATGCTAGCTAGTAGTGAGATTAATCCTATTAAGAGGGACATAGTCTCCATGGATATACTGCCAGGATTCAGTTCGCTACTTCAGACTGTCGAAGCAGTTACCCACCGCTCTCTCTACAAAACCACTGGCGTGACTAAGATGAAGTACCTGACTTATGATGTGAGGAGAAAGAATAAAAATTTTGAGTTCCTTGTTTTTAAATTAATATTGTATAAGTTTTAGTTGGTTTACATTGACAATATGACATAGAGAATCAGCTAAAGAAGTAAATTTCAAGAGCCAAAGCATATTTTGCATTCTTCAAAACTTTATAATTAATCAAGTTCCTCCTCTTCTCACTGAATTATTATAAGATATAACTCTGAATCACACATATTGAAATTGAAATGTCCAAATGATGGCTCGAGCGAGATTGATTAATGATAAATTTCTACACCATCGCTCCATCGAATTACCAACAAATCGATTAACGAATTTGTAGTTGTTTCGTATCTTCCATCACGATCGTAAGACTATATCTATACATACTTACAAGTCAACGCCCAAGTTAGTACGCGACCGCCGAAAGATTACATAACTTCACATTATTTTATACACGCTACCTACGTTAGGATTTGGTTTGAATTTTTTTTTCACATTCGAAACTGGCGCGTGGTCTTGTTTTCGCGTCACATCTCGAGTTGTGTTCATGTGTGCAGTTGTTTACTCGTGTCTAATTGCATAAGCGTGATGTATACTTTAAAGTACAACATGGCAAGTATTTTCACAACGAACAACGGATGTAAATCGTACGTAGATGTAAGTATAGGTAAACAAACGAATATAGGTACCTATATGGATAAACGACCTTGCCAAATCGCATACAGCATCCAACACTAATGCAAACATCTCATTACAGACTACCCCAGCATATATCTCTATGTGCCTGTATACCACACACACACAACACAATACACCTAAGCATGTATTGTGCATATTAAAGCGGATCGCGTTACTCATCCTTCGAACTGCTACCATTCTACTTTTACTTCCAATTGCAATTTGAGATTATTATTTCAAAATTGCTTTCTGTTTAAGTTACATCTGATCGGATATCGAATCTGTATAAAGGTCATTATACGGCTGATTCGAGATCGAATGCGATGAAATTCCTAGACGTGTTGACGAAGAGATAAAGCTAAGATTAAAACTAAAATAGGATATAGATAAGGGACGACCTAACGCGATGACGATGCCGACATTCGAACCTATAATACCTACATGCGAGTAGATTATCAACAATTAATTTTAATTGATCTCCATTTTATTTAATTAAAATGTTGCCATAGCATTCGTATGAAAACGCCATAAATCTAGCTTCATTACCAACGAGTACCTGGTCTACCTACCTACCTACCTAACTACCTATCGTATCTAGGAACAACGAACGACAACGAAAGAACTTTGACAGCGATAAAGTTAGCCTCGACTCGACGGAAGATCGAGTTGAGATGCGTATAAATAAAACACGCGCGTCAATCAAAAATCCAGTTCTACACTATCTAACGATAAGCATACCCGAAGGGCTTCCATTCGCGCGCATATCTTGAATGCCATAATGAATAATGAATCCTATATCGCCTACCAAAGTACTTAGTACCTATCGATGCGTGCTTTAAAATCCAAGTTTGTCATATTAAACGAAAAAAAAAAAGAACAAGACCGCGATAGTATAGGAGTCGAATTTTTGTAAAGATTGGTGACCAACTGAATATATATGTATATGAACGGAGAAAATCTTGAGAGTCGAAATTTATTCATACCCGAATTTGGGGGAGGTGTGCTGAGGATTAGAAAACGCAGAAAATATTCGTTTCTAAACCAATCAATACAGAATCAAATGATTATCCAAAAATCAGCCCCTCGTGTGAATCAGGAGGGTATGGAAGTTTTCTTCCTTTCAGGCTAGTTTTCAATGTTATAGTGTCAAAGAAAACCAGGCCAGGGTGTCAATGGATTGCTTGAAATTAAATTTCATAAATTTTCAATGACCTTCTCGTGCCACTTCCCTCATTTTCCGTTGGATACGTTGGCATAGACTGGCACTGAAATTATGACTGGGGAATTGACTTAAAAAAGGGTCTAGCAGATTTTCGCCACCTACCTCCCCCCAAAATATTAGTAAATAAAAAGTTCAAGAAATAAATATTTCCAGCTATGATCTTTTATTCAAAAATTTGAAACTGCATTGACCTTGAAAAAAAGAACCAAAATGCGAGAGAAATTCCTAAGGAAAACCGAGGGAAAAAATTTTCATGTTTTGGTACATCGCTTACATTTTTCTCAATTTCTATCACATCGAGTTAGTTGTAAACAATTGAGTTCCAGAGATTAGTAGTTTTCTTCTACATTTCTTGGGTGTTTGACAAAGTTTGAAAGAAAATTAAAAAAGAAGCAGCACTCTGGGATGTTTTTTCTTGAGCGGTAGTAGGGGTACAGGGTCTGTTGAATGTAAACGTGCGTTTCTGCGTTCAAGTTTTCGTCTTATTGGTGCTATTCGGAACCGGTTTGTCGTA
>FIZR01011067.1:0-10278 GCA_900060175.1 Ferrisia virgata
AATCATTCAAAACAAATTCTCGACAAATCCTATAGTAAACCACATCCATCACCAGCTCCATATTCTCAAAACCTTAAACTTCGATATTAAACTAATGTACATACCAAGCCACGTAGGAATTCTTGGAAACAAAGAAATATACCATCACGCAAAATCTGCTACTAGCTTTTCTACTGCCAAATCCTTGTTTATTCAGGACCTAAAAAATCTCTTCAATCAAACCGAACTTTCGAAACGGCAGAATCTCTGTATGAGAATTGAAAAAAAAACATCGTATCACAATCAACATTGTGGGTAGGAATGGTTCAATGAGGCCAAAAGTTGAAACCCCCAAAAGGCACAATTAAGACCCCTATTAAATGTACATGCCTAATTCAACTTTTTAGCCCAATTTGGAAGGGAGTTACGGTAGGAAAGAAAAAACTCTAAAAATTAGAAAAATCCAGCAAAAAACCACATATTTAGGGTTGTGAGGAGGTGCAATGGTGTTGAAAAGTCGAGACCCACAAAAGGCACATCTAGAACCTCCAGTAAATGTACATACCTAATTTAAATTTACTAGCTCAATTAGGGAGGAGTTATGCAAGGAAAAAAATGAGAAAAATGAGAAAAACTTATCAAAAACCTACTTTTTTGAAGATATGAGGAGGGTGGAATAGAGTTAAAAAGTTGGAACCCCTAAAAAGCACATGTAGGACCCAACTAATTGTACATACCAAATTTCAACTTACTGGCTCATTTTGGTGGGGAGAAAGAGGAGGAACAGCCCTTTTTCAAGCTCAAAAAGGGGGGAAACCTCCCATATCTCCCCAGTGTAAATGTCAAAAAATTTCCTTTTTTCACGTCTAAGGAGGTGAGGGAGCTAGAGCCCCAGTACCCTCCCTTGGGTGCGTCACTATTCAGAATTGTAAATTTCACTGTTTTGATTTTTTAATATTTTAAGAAGGTTTAGAGTTTTCATCAAGTCCTGTTTAATGTGAATTTTCTATCAAACGTTAATCCAAGGAATTCGTTTAACGACTTGATTTGTAGAATCTGTCCATTTAATCTTAAAATGGGGTCTTGAAATTTATTATTATTATTATTATTTATAAAGATAACACAGTGAGTTTTTGATTCGGAGAATGATAGGCTGTTAGGATTTGTCCATTGTTCAATTCGATTACGATTATCTTGAATTATTTGTCGAGCAAGTTGATAACTTTTTTTACTAACAACCCATAAATAATGAAACTACAACAAAATTTGCTTCATCTGATATTAGAACCATTGTATACAGACACAAAGAAAACTGATAATAGTAATTCAATTGGTTTAAAAAAAATATATTTCAATTCAAGAAATACACAAATATTCTTTTTAAAACAAAACAAATTGTCAGAAAATAATTACACAAGTAATGAAAATTTAAACACTACAGAGATAAAATATAATCACAATAAAGATGTTAACATTAATTATAATTACTCAAACTTCAATACAGCATATCTAAAGGCATAGTGGCAATAAGGTTATTGACTTCATCAACATTATCATCAAGATGCCATAGCAACTTATCAAAAAGAAACTTTCGCTGAAAACAGTGTTTATTATTCATTACTATGAATTTCTGTAAACTATTTAATGAAGTTCGTTTGAAATGTATTATTTCTTCAGGCGTCAGTTCGTATTCTACAACCTGTATCATTTCATCAAAGCATTCACGCATAAACCCTTGGTACCAAAATTTATCTTCAACGAATGAGAATAAAAGTTTTTTTTTAAGATTCCTAATTAATGGCGCATCACTAGCAAAAACTTCATTGAGAAATTTGTTCAATTCATTCCATAAGCTGAAGACATCCTCAGAAATTGAAAAAAAGTCATTTTCCAAATCTGAAATTCCAGTGGAATCCGTCAACATTGATCGAATCCCTTCAACACCATTTGGCGAATAGATTTTCAGTTTTTCACTCAATACTTCGAATCTGCCATAGCAAAATAACACTACAAAATGTTTTCTTACATCAGAAGAAGCCATCACAGACATTTTAAATTCTAGTTGCTCGTAGTCGTCAGGAAAACATAATTCTAAAATATCGTTTACAATACGAGGATCTTTTAGGCCAACATCTGAGACAAATGCAGCCATATGGTCGCGCAAAAACTGTTTTCTATAATTGGCAATTTTAGAGGATAACAATTTGTACAAAAATCGTATATTATTCAATGATGTCTTGTCATACATATCAAAAACGTTTTCGATGAATTTGTCGTTGCTTGTTGTAAGTACGTAGCTTCTTAAATATTCGGGAGCTGTATCCCAAATCCGAATAAGCAACGCATGACACTTGGTGGTTGGTGTAATGTCATAAGTTTTCGAATCGTAATACCTGAGTAGTTCCCACACCAAAGTGTTGAATCGTTCTTCGCTTATGAGATCCTTTACCCGTATCCAAGCGGAGAAAGCCTCATCTGACATATTCAACCACACTAAAAAGTTCACTATAATCGTCGTGGGTATCTGACAAATTAGGTGCCTTTGTTGCAAGGCATTAAGCTTTGATATCATATTCAGCTGACAGTTATGTTTTGAAAGAGATATAATTCTTGAAGCAACGAATACTTGATCATCAACTCCCATACGATTCCAAAAGTAATCGAATCCGAGCTCACCTTGTTTATAACAGTACAAGGCCATGGCTGCGTCAATCGAAATATTCAGAACATCATCACGTATAGAATACATTCGCTGCAAATACTGACGAGGCATCGGAAATTCTATGTTTTCCAATTGACATATCCAATAATTGAGTAATATATTACTACGAATTACATGTATCGTCCTCCAATTCAGAGAAAGAAATGGAAATGTTTGTATTTTCTTTACCATACAATGCTTGCACATTATAATAAATCTTTGTACTGGCCTAAATTCTCCTAAAGCTAATAGTTTTTCACCACTTTTCATGAAATCGATTTTACTATTTTGCGACCAAACAGCATAGTCAAGAGCTAAATGATGCATTCGATACCCGTATGCTTTCAACTCTCCTCCAAATACTACATTCTCAACATACAACATCCATTTTTTAGTTTCGCTTTGCATAGTACTCAAAGTTTTATAGAACGTTGTTTTGATGGTTTGTGGTAGCTCCAAGTTTTTGATCCTCTGCGCTGATTCAATATGGTAGTTTGCTCGAAGCCCAAATGATGTAACCAAAATATCTGAGTAACCAAATCTACGTCCATAATATGAAGTATGGGTGTAATTGAGCCATATTTTTAAAACTGTTTCGTGAGTTGCTATTTCTTGTAATGATGGAACTGACTCATGGAACACGAACTGCTCTTCCGTAGATTTGTTCGTATAGGTAATTGTATTTTCACTTCTCACCAAGTTACGTACTCGAACCATAACGAATGGTGGATCAATCAGCTATCTGAAATTAAAATTATCCGGTAAGATTTTTCTAGTGGGCACATTTAGGTCCCGGAGGTTCACAATCATGCTGTTATTAACATGCTACATATATGTAATCTTTTCCACAAAAAATCCTGAATATATGTTGCAAAACATGCGGTGCATACGCGCCATTCATTTTAATCGCATGCGTGTTTTATTTCTCAGCTTGCAACCCTTAGATGTAGTTTCGTGCAAAAAAACGATGGTATACATAAGAAAAACACATTTAACCTTGGCAATACCAAGTACCCACTCTCCCGGAAGAAAGAAATGTCAAACACCAACAGTAGGATGAAAATAAGGAACAAGAAAAGTTGATCCAATTGGTTATTGTAGACAAAGCATATATTTACAAAGGGTGACAGTGTACATGTATTTAAAAAAAAAATCTAGCAAACATGAAAAGTTGGCCATAATATAATCTCATATATGGTGGAGGAGATATGGTACCAACAAAGCCAAAAAGATATCACTGAATTGTGAAATTTTGTCATAAAAAAGAGCAATACTTTTATCTTTTATTGAATGAGATGGGTAACACTGCTATGCAAAACTATCCAACTATTTCGACATAAATCCACTTCACTGAGCTAAAAAAAAATTCAGCTTGTATTTGAGGTAATAAGTCCTGTAACTATTTCGCAATTTGTAACTTCTTAACGAGGATGGGAGGGGGGGGGGGTTCTGGAGGGTCAAAAGGGGCCTCGGATTGAACCAAAAATGCGTCAGGTAGACGTAGAATCTCAAATTGCATCAGTTTGACTCTGTGACTCGGGTTCACGCCATTTTAAGGGGTGTAAATAACGAGAAACCATGTTTTTTTTTCAAAAATTAACTTTTTTTGATGTGATTTTTGTATTTTATGTTAAAATGTTGACATGGATATGTTACACATCCACGATTCAGAATTTTTCCCTGAAAGGGAAAACAGCCTAATTTTTTTTTCAAGATTTATTTGGTGGATCTTTTTTACTATGGGTTCTTTAAAGAAATTATTTTGAATGAACGTTAATGAACTGAACGAGTCAGATAGTATCAAGAATTTGGTCTGTATATTTTGTGTTTTTAATAAAGTTTTTAAGCAATGAAAGATGGCTGTAAGTTCAAGAGTGAAGGTAGTAGAGGATTTGTAAGTTTTATATTTCTCGATTTTATTACCAACAGAAAAGGCGTATCCGGAGTATTCAGGGTCTGAATTTGAGTCGTCGGTGAAACACAATGTGTGTTCGAAGTATTTTTGCATGGCTTCTAGATAATAATATCTGATTGTGTGAGGAGGGAAATCCGAGTTGTTCAAGATCAAATTAATTTCGGAAAGTTGGAGAATCCATGGTGGAAAAGATTTTGTTTGTTTAAGATAATGGTTAGCGGGTCAATGTTTTGATTTTTGAGCGTTGAAATGAATTTGGTTATTTGTCCCTTGTTGAAAAAGGAAAGGTTTTTTAGGAGATCTTAACTAAATCTCGAATTAGGTTTGAAGGATTTGTTATAGTTGATAGAAGAAATTGATTTGTTATTACTATTTTTCTGTGTTCAGGAGGAAGTTCACCAGTTTCGCAGTAAATACTATCGATTGGTGAGGAAGGAAGGGCACCGATGCATATACGTAAGGCTGCGTTTTGTATTATTTTTAGGATGGAGGAGCTTTGTTTGATGCATTATTAAAAGCAGGACATCCATAATCCAGTTTACTACGGATAAGTGATTATTAGATTTGGAGCAGTAGAGACCTGGATGGATTGAATTTAGGGTTTTCATTAAGATTTCTTTCACAGAGAGAAAATGGGGATCCAATTTAGTCTTTTATCAAAAGTTGAACTTAAAAATTTTGAGCAGGATTTGAATTGAAGGGTACGTTCATCTATTAACAAAATGAACAGTATTGTGCTAAGGACTGATCCTTGTGGTACTCCATTTTCAAAAGTCACGACCTTGAAGTTAATTTCAAAAATTCAAGCAAATTGAACGAGAAAAGTGTATTTTTACAAAAATACAGGACTGAAAAATACTGATTTATTTATCACTTTATGATTCATCCCTGCTTAAAAAGCAAAATAACTTGCAATCTTGTTCTCAATCATTCCATGATCTATTTTCATCTCACATACCCTCACCAAACAATCAAACCTCTTATTCTCAAAGCCACGATAACCACCGAATGAACTACCTTCACACTTCACATGTCCGCAAAGATCACCGACTTACATTGAATTTCTCTCCTTTACCGGCGAGAAGTTGTTTAATAATTTGTAAAAATAATAATTGAAAAAAAAAAACAATTAATTAAAAGACGAGTGTCGGCTAATTTCGATTGTACAGTAACCTTGACACTTATACATGATAAAAATGGTGGTAGAACCGCATCGCATAAAACGATGATTTAATGATTTGTATAGTACAGTTACGCGTCAACACCTTCTGGTTAATATTAATATACTACCAACGACTCGATACGTCCGCACTTCTCAATTATTATGAGAATTTTTCGAACAATGATTATCGTTATCGGGCAAGATACAGTAACTGAACGTAAAGATGCTGTAATAATCTCGGAAAAATCATTTAATTAAACCTTCTTCAATTATTTATCGCATACTCGAACCGGTTCTTTCTTTTAATTCAGATATTTATCAATGAAAGAAATAACGCATTCGAATTCTGTTAAAATTTCGCCTACACTTTTTCAAATAATTTACACTTAGACGGGAGCACTGATAATCTTTGCAATCGTATAGCAACTTTGGCAAAATAATTGTACAAGCTGACGCTATGTATACATATAATGTATGCGTTGTACATAAGACACGCTCAGTTACAGATTGAAACCATTATTGTAGGTGTTTTCTGAAGGTATCCTTGCAATCTTGTAATACTTCACTCAAGGTGTTAGACGTTCCATGTCAGCGAACAGATGATTCTAATAGATGGCGATGGCGTGAAATTTCTCATCAAAAAATCTAAAAATAGTCGCAGTAAAATAAACTCGACTTACCTATACCATAAATCTTTGAAGGACGACGAAAGGACATTTTGGTTTTATTTATTCTCAAAAGTTTCCCTTTGCATTAGCCAAGAAGCAAAGGGTAAGATGAGAATATACAATTTCCTTAGGATTCAGGAGGATTTATAGAAATTTTTTTCTTGCCCTCCAAATTGTTTTTCACCATCATCCAGAATATATTTAAACAGTCGTTGTACCTAATTTGACTCGTGGGTATGAGTAGGGAATAATTTCAGATAAAAATGTGAAATTTTAAAATTCAAGTGGGCACTTTTATCGCATGAATGGGGTGATTATGGGAGCAGTACAAGCTGCTGAACACGAATCTGTTGCTAATTTTTTGTATCACAATTTCGTAAGTAAAGAAAGTAACACATTCAAATTTTTAGATTTGCATTTCATTTGCCTCAATTGAAATTTTAAAAATTGCAAAAAAGAAATTAAATAAAGTGAAAATTGGGCAAATGGTGTACAAACAAATATTTTAAGATACATTGTGAGAAAACAATTTTTCGATCAAAAACGATCATTTTATGAGTGAAAAACATGATGAAAAAAACGGATATCCGGCTATTTAAAGGTGTGAGTAAAAAAAAAAACTTGAAAATTGGCTGAAAAATTTGCAGAAATTTGTAAATGATGCACGAAATTAATTAAAAATTACGAAAAAAATTTGAAAAATATCTCGAAACTGGCCAAAAATTGTTTAAAATCATTGAATATTGAGTAAAAATTTAACAAAAATAACTATCAGGCTAGAAAGCTGCAGAAAATCACGAAAAAACATTGAAAATTAGGTGAAAATTGATCTAAGGTCTAAAAAAAAAAACGTTAATAATTATCGAAAATTCAGTTAAAATTTGACAAAAATCGCTAAAAGTGCAAAACAGTAGTCAAAAATTACGAAATGATGTTGAAAAGTAGGTAAAATTTGACAAAAAATAGTTAAAAATCATTGAAAATAGTGTAAAAATTTGAAAAAAATGGCTAAACGGTGCAGAAAAATCTGACATCGCGAAAAAATGTTGAAAATCAGGTAAAAATTGACCTAAAATATAATAATTTTAAAAATATTCAAAATTTAGCTAAGACGTCCTTAAAAATCACTTATAAATTAACAAAAATATTCATTGAAAATTGAAAAAAATTTGATAAAAATACCTAAAAAGTGTAGAATATTGATGAAAAATTACGAAAAAATCATCGAAAATTGGGTAAAAATTTCAGAAATATGCTTAAAAAGTGCAAGAAATTGATCAAACATCAAGAAAAAACATTGGAAAATACGTATGTGAAAATTAGCTTGACATATGAAAAAAAATGTTAAAGCTCATTGAAAATTCGGGTAAAAATTTGACAAAAGTAGCTAAAAAGTGCAGAAAAATGATCGACTACGAAAAAATATTGAAAATTTGGTGAAAATTGACCTAAAAGATGTTAAAAAAATCGTTAAAAACCATCGAAAATCGCGTAAAAATTGACAAAAATGAGCAAAAAAAACGCAGCAAATTATAACTCAAAAGTGCAGAATATGGATGAAAAATAACCAAAAATATGTAAAAAACGTGTAAAAGTTCACTAAAAATCGTTTAAAATCATCGAAAATGAGCTATAAATTTGACAAAATTGGGTAAAAAGTGCAGAAAGTGGATAAAAAATTAATAAAGTTTTAAAATTCGACTATAAAAGAGAACAGAATTGTTGAAATTCATCGAAAATTGTGTAAAAATATGACAAAAATGGGTAAAAAGTGCAGAAAATTGATTAAAATTCCCGAAAAAATGTTGAAAAATACGTGAAATTTGAAGTAAAATATCAAAAAAATCATCAAAAACTACGTAAAAAATTGACACATAATCGTAAAAAATATGGAAAATTGATCAAAAAATACAAAAAAAAATTTGAAAAATGGCTGAAAATCGACCGAAAATTGTTGAAAATGATTGAAAAAGTGGTAAAAGTTTGACAAACATGGGTAAAAAGTGCGAAAAATTAATCAAAAATCACGAAAAAATGTTGAAAAACATGTAAAAATTGAGCTAAAGTATGAGGAAAATCGTTAAAATAAGTCGAAATTTGGACAAAATCATTACCTAGGGGGTAGAAATTAGACAAAAATTGTCAAAAAGTGCAGAAAATTAATGAAAAATTACAAAAAGTATTGAAAATAAGGTGAAAATTAACCTGAAACATGAAAAAAAAATCGTTGAAATTCATCAAAAATTAGGTAAAAATTTAACAAAAATGGACTGAAAAGTGTAAGAAATTGATGAAAAATCACGAAAAAATAGTGTAAATTAGGTGAAACTTGACCTAAAATATGAAAAAAAATCGTGAAAAATCATCGAAATTTGGGTAAAAAAATCATGGAAAACTGCCTAAAAAATTCACAGATAATGATAAAAATGACAAAAAATTGACCAAAAATCTTCAAAAATGTGTGAAAATTAACGTAAAAAACTTCTTGCCAATAGCTATTTTGGGCATAGATAAGCTAAATCCATTTACAATTTTTTTTTTTAATTTTTCAACATCTTATAACTTTGAGTCAGTTTTGAAAAATTGAAAAAACTTGAGTTGAAGAGCTAAAATTTTGACTTTATTTTTCGAAATCATTTCTAAACTATCCCGTCTGCAGATTTTAAAAAAACGCTCTCCCCTCTCCCCTCGCTCCAAATATGTGTCTGCCATTGCATACGACTCTAATATTGAAATTTCGTCAAAATCGTCATCATTGCAATACACTTGTTAATCACAAAAATAATGAATAATTGATCAGGAATCTCGTTGGTATGGTAAATTTGATCACATACCTATTCAATGATCAACATGCTATAACATAAATACTCATACGTTTAATTTCCGAAAACGTTCAGCAACATTGTTCATTTACGTAGAAATAGTCAGAATTTTCTTTTCGAAGCTTAAGCTAAAAACATAAATCATAAAAAGGAAATTGTAATTCAGAAACAAGTAACTAGGTATTAGGAACATTCTTTCGTTTATTCGTACATTTTTATTTCAAATACAAAGTGTGAGAGAAAAATTGTTGAAATGTTGTTCACACTGACCTCTCATAATCAGGATTTTAAACATTTACGTTTGACTTGAAGAGATTTAATCTTCTGAATAAAAGAGGAAATTGGTATCGAGCACAAAAAGCCACTAACATTGTGTTGACTTTTCTTCTGATCCAACCATCTTCAAGTTAAGAAAAAAAATGTTACGCATGAATAAATCTTAAAGTAAAAGTTTAAAAAACATAACATTTATGCACGGATACACCGGTTTTCTACTTTGTGCGCCATTCACTCAGAAATTACTTGATCCACAAAGTTCATTTTTTTACGATTTTATTCAAGAATACCACAACTTTCTGTTGATGTGAGGTTTTGGGAAATTGCAACTCTATCCCAAAAATTCCATCAATTCACTCACAGTTAGTACAGTACTAGGTACATGAATCAGATCTATGTAAAACCACAAAAAATTGAGATTGCTACAAACGCCTCCATCAAATCACAGAGAAAATTTATCTGAACAATATAAAATAAAAAAAAGAAAGAAATTGGTTAAATGGGGCTAAAGCAGGAAAAAATCACTGTATTCATGCATAAATATTATATTTTTCTCATTTCCCAAAAACATTTTTTTTTAATTTCTAATATTTACTTCAAGATTTAAGCATGGGTAATATTTTTTTTCTTCATAACCTGTATGTATTTTTTGGACCAAAATATCAAGTTGCCAATTGGGTAATACAGGTAAATTAATTCAATGCGCTAAAATGTTTATCGAATCCATATGACCAAAAGCAACATCCTATTGCTAA
>FIZR01011069.1:0-14438 GCA_900060175.1 Ferrisia virgata
CTTTCATGTATTCGTTGCTCTTTTCTATTAATTGTTTGATCGTATGGATATGATCTATAGTTGAAAACCCCCTTCTAAATCCTGCTTGTTCTCTTGGTTGCTGTAACTCTAGGAAACCTATCATTAATCATTCATCGTAATTACCCGCGTCAAAAATTTTTCCATCTTTGGAAAAAATTTAGTTCACCGAGTGGCAGATTAATCAAGGAAAATTTTCATAGTCCGAATTACACGCTGATTACAATCACCGCACACTGAAGTGAAACATCTATTTGTCTCACAAGCTCTCTCTCTCTCTCTCTCTCTCTCTCTCTCTGGGGTAAAATTCGATGTACGAAATGTGGCGGTGGTAATGGTGACGATACGAAGAGTGGTGGCAGTACTAACCTGAGCAGCCACGCACATACACAACCGCAGAGTAATTTTTTTCATCTTGTTATACTCGATATACCTACGTACTCTCGTATTACACATAAAGAACACAATATAGCACACTAGTGTCGGTAATAGCGCGGCATTAATATTAATCTGGAGCTATTTCTTCATTCCTTTACGACCGTTTAAAACCGTATAATCCGCTAAATATGTTCGGCGACTTGTTTTTACTCCGCTTCATCTTTCTCTTTTCTTCATTCGAGCTGTTTCGATATTACCAGGAGTCGCGTCCGTTCTACTCTCCTCCTCACCATAGCGTTGCGTCGCGTCGTCTTCGATGTAGTGTGCTTGTTCGTCTCTCTTTGTCTACACGTTGTTATATGGTATAAAAGCTTTGAAATATTCTCGATCGTATTTAGTATATGTGGCTATATAGTAGCAGTATATCGTACGTAGAACATAGTTTGTACTGTTTTACGCCATCTTTTTCCTATACTTAAGCTTAAAAGCTGGTAATTTAAACGATCTCGTTTACCAAAACAGTATGCTCCTTTACCTTTCTTGGTGGCATGGCAAGGCAAGGCAAGGCATGGCATGAGCTGGGATGGCCATGTATGTTTTATACGTATACCTACCATCTAGACCTAACTAACTACCTTTTGGAAATATAACACTATCTCATCGTTTCGTATTCGCCACTTTTTCAATGCACCCAATTAAAAGACGCTGAAAATTTATATTCGACGATGCTACGATACTGTTGGAAGAATTAGCAATACGGTTCCAAATTTTTTTCCCCCTTCTGAAGAGAAACAATGCATGGCATCGTCGCTCGTCGGTGATTGCAGTAAAAAACAAAATCTCACCACTTTTGCTCGTCGTCATCGTCATCGTGGTAGTGTTATCGTTAAGCTTACCAGTTCTATAGTTAATTTTAATTTAGGTAATTTCCTGTCGGAAAATACTCGATCGTTAGCCATTTTATAACGTCGTTTCGCCACGTTTATTGCAACAATTCAGTTCTCGTCAACAAGTACCTACTCGTATAACATCCGCCTTTCGACCATGTACTTATCTACAATATACCTACAGTACATCGATATAAAATTCTAACCTCAATATAGTTACCCACTCTGTGTGTGTGTGTGTGTGTGTGTGTGTATATTCCGTTCTATACTATAATCGCAAAAGATAACGAAATCTCGTAAAATACTCGTACCACGCAACGCAACTACAAACTAGCAAACACTTTGAATTTTAACAACTCCTTTAGAAACTTTCATCGAGCTTTTTCTTTTTTCTTCTTTTTTTTTTTTACTAACGAAAAAAAAAAAAAAAAGATGGAGAGAAACCGCGAACGAAGTCTTCCTCTTCGTCGTTTTTGTCTTCGTCTTCTCATCGTCGTCGTGTTTTGAAAATATTTACTTTATTAGAATTTTCGCCATGTTTCATCGTACTCGTATACTTCTATGTATCTACCTTCCTACCTACTCGCCTTCTGCAAAAACTTACTTCTTTCGTATCAATTCCCCCGCGCATTCGACTTTTACGTACTTACAAAGTCAAACAGATTAATTTCATAATAAACCCATCGACTAAATTAATATAGCTACTGGAACCATCCGACCACTTAAAATAATCAAGAGATGTTTATACTTTGGTATGGTTATTTTCTTCATTTGTCGAGTTTTGTTTTCAAGTATTTTACGAGTTGAACTTTTGAAGATAGAATTTGACTGGAAAAGATGGTTTGGAAAAGGCTGAATGCAATGAAAGGAAGTTTATGATTTGGAATGAAGTGGTGGGTTATTTATTCACTTGTTTGTTTGTTTTTTCTGTTGTGTAGTAATATGGAGGTTGATTATTGAAAACCAGGTGTTCAGTAAAGACTCACTAGGGAACTTAGGCCCTTGATTTGAACGAAATCAAGATAGAAATAATAAAATTTTTACCTGCTGAAATTAATTTTTGAATTTTTAACGAATTTTTAATAATCCATAAATTGGCTTCAACTTATAAGTAGAGAAAAATTGTGATAATTTTCAGAACACACATTATCGAACTTATTGAAGTGGATTGGACTACCATTTAACATTGACCTCTTAAATCAACCTATAGTATTTTCCGAACGTTCTGAGGCTACAAAAAAAAAAATTTGTATTTTTTTTAGATATTTTTGAAAATTGAATACCTGGGGACTTTTTTTAACGAACGCATATCTACTTCTTGGTATGGATCTCGCTAGTCCATATTATCACATTTCTCGGGTATTCTGGAGCTTCCAGCAAAAAATTTGATTTATCCAGAATTTTTGAAATGTTCCAGAATTGCTGAAAATAAGCGCATAGCAGAAAAATAATTCGTGGAAAACTACTTTTATCTGTTCAGCTGTCTTTGAAAAATACGCCAAGAAAAGTGTTTTCGCTGCTGGAATTCATTTTCAGTAATTTTAAAACATTTTGAAAATACTGGAGAAATTGAATTTTTTGCTGGAGGTTTCGAAATGCCTAGAAAATGCATTAGATCGATTTACTAGGTTCATATTAAACAGTAAACATGTGTTTGTTGGAAAATGTTGTCACGTCTTAAATTTTTCTATATTTTTAAGATCCTAGAGAAAAATATATTTTTCCTGAGCGGTCCAGAACGTATGGAAAATGCAATTAATTGATTTATGTGGTCAATTACGGATGATACCAAGTTAATTTTTTATAATCCCAATAAAGCGTTGGTTTCATTCGGATGAGAAGTGGCCAGCTGTGACGGTTCCCTTATCAGGCCGTATTTCCTCTGCTGCTGGTAACATTACAAACTGATAAATTAAGGAATCACTATAAATAGTAGCTCAATACGATTCCAACAGTTTTCCCCCTAGACTTCTCCGACGACTAGTTCTTGTACAATGTTAATTAGAGTGGGGGGGAGGGGGGGTAGAATGGTAGAATAGTCAACTTTTTTTGCTGAATATTGTGTAGATTGGTGTCTTAAATAACCTACCAAAATTCCTCTTCCCTCACCCTGAAACTAGCCTTCCAAAGCCACCTTTTCACATTTACCCTTCTGAATATTGACCTCAACATGGAAATAACTATAATATTTTGTTCCACTCCAAATTCCTTATAAAATGAGCTCTTGAAAGCTTGGAAACATGAAGAATGGAGTAGGAGGGGGGGTTAGATCTGCAGTGTTTCAGAGGTCAGCAGTATTAGTAGGTTGGATGAAAAAATCATACCAAAACATACGAAATGTATTCTCCACATGAAGTGAATCGAAGATTTTGTACAACTGGATGGTGGAAAGGATTCCACGAAGGCTGATATATTTCATTTCAACATGTTCTCCCATTTTTAGTGTATTAGCCATTATTTTTGAGCATTTTTTCAAGCTATTAAAAACTGATCAAATTCCAAAAAAAGAATTGAAAAAAAAATCCTAAAAATTATACTCGTCAAAATGCATATTTAGGCCAAAAAACATTTTTTGAACCCCCTCCCCCTCATCTCCTCCCAAGGAGTAGAAAAATTCATGCCGATAGATCCATCATTCCTCTAAACATTTGGATTAAAATCACGATTTTTCCTCAAATATGCGTAAATACAGAATTTCTTTCCTCAAAAAAAAAAAAAAAAAAGTTTTCGATATTCTAAGTGAGGAGGGTAGGATAGGATGGGTTAAATTTTTTGGCTCTAAAATTTTTTTTATAGATATTAATGGTGTTTAGTGAAAATTTTTTAAATTTGAGATCAAGGGCATTTCGCTTATTCCTATAATAGTTATGCCTTTTTGGGATATTTTTTCGATTTATCATGAATATTCCAACCATTGGGAAGTTCAACATTTTTTGATTGAAAGTTGGATGAAAATTAGGATCGAAGATTTGAAGAGTAAGGTTCTACTACAATTGATAAAAATATCAAATACATGGTAATGAAAGCTCGAACAGTTTCGAGAGAGGTTGAAATTACGAGTGTGACGTGACTGAACGAATTATTCGTATAATCTCGAAGGCGGATTTACGGCAAACTGAGTATGCAATTTTATTAGCACAGTTTTTCAAGTATCCGACAGAATAGAGTTTTATTGTAGCTATGCGGATTCACGGCAAACTGAGTATGCAATTTTATTAACGCAGGTTTATAAATTTCGGATGTACAGATTAATTACCATTTTGAAACTGTAAGAAGGTGGTATACATCGTTGAATAATTATTAAAGATTGGTATTTATTTTATGAAACGATATTCAACTATCTTACTTCCTTCCTTTTTTCCTTCTCGATACTCGAATTTAAAAGTGCAATCGGCGAGTTCGTAAAATCGCTTCGATACTAAAATACACGCTATATTCGCCGTCGTTAAACTAGCCGAAAATAAACATCAACAACAAAAACAACAACAACAACAACGGCAAGGAAAACATTTTACGAGGAAACAAGGTCGCCTTTTGCAATTCGTACAGTGGGTGACACGTTTTCGTCGAGGAGAAACCAACATGAAAATATTCTTTGTCGGGCGACTCGACATTTAAATAAGATTCGACTGTAAAGCTAGGTTGTTATGCAAACATCTAAGCACACATTCGTGTCAACACGTACCAAGCTTTAACCGCTAAAATGTATACTATACTAGAGAACCTACGCCTGGGTAGGAATGAATTCGCAGCATAGTAAAGCTAGCGGGACGGAACGGAACGGGATGGGACGCATCGAGCATGGAGAGTGGGAGTAAGAAAAAGGTCGGGTACACGTTTACTCGAATAATTTGCCCCTTTGACGTAACATTTCAGTTTAAAAATCACGTCTCAACATCAATTAAAATCTTTACTCTTTCTTCAACTCGCAATCATACCGTGCACATCAACGAAATTACCCGAATAACCTGCGAGTGAGCCTTTGAAAAACACATTTTCGAATTACCGCTGTGTTTCGTTTGTCTGCTATTTCACTGCTTTTTGGTTTAGTTCGCGAAATCCAATTGCAATTTCCTCGAATAGTGTTGGTGTATCATTTACCCCGCCTACTGGAACCCGAACAACTCTCTCAGTCTTTCATTGTGCGGGTTTTTCATTTCAAATTAATCGACTTAACGAGTGTTTTGTTGCGTACTTCCTTGTGTTGTGATGCCCTCTATCGTCTGCCTGTCTGCCTGCCTGTTTGCCAGCCTGGCTGGATTCGTGGTCCGTACATTACAAAAACAGAGAGAGAAAGAGAAAACGATAGATGTGCTGCTACTCTACGTACGTATTAAATACGTACAGTTGCTACATTGCATTGTAGAGTATTAAATCGTGCAGTGTAGTAGAATAGAATACGACTAACACACACACACACACACGTTAGTTTTCAAATTGTTTCGCTATCGAGAAAATTTACCCAACAACGACGTATCAAAGTTTAACCATAATGCTAACAAATATCGATATACTGACATGAAAAAAAAAAAAAAAATGGGGAAGGAAAGGAAATAGGTTAGAAAGGTATTTTTATCATACACGATTGGATGGAAGGAAAAGCAGAATTGGTGGCAGCGATGGGGTGAGTGCTACTGAAAGGCTAAAACAACGGCCAAGCTTTTCCGTCTCATAAAACTCGAGTGACCGATTCCGGCCAGATTTAGGGTGGCATCTCTTTCAAGTTTTTTTTTTTTTTTTTATTATATGAAAATTCCACCAAGTCAAGCCGCAGGGTAATTTTTTTTACGTATTATTACCATACTAAAAGATACACAAAGAAATGATGGAACGTGAAAGAGAACCGAGCGTATACAGAACGAACGAACCGAAGCTTAAAACCAAACAGGCAAAAAAAAAAATAACCGCCAAACTTCTTGCTAACTTCTTCAATAAAAAGACTTTAGGCGGACCTTTTATCAAAAGCGACAAAAAACCATCGTAACCGACTCGTCCTCTCACCGCTGCTGGTCCTAATGACCTCGGCGATACTTTCTCTTTACTACAATTTATTTACTACTCGTCGAGGTTTGTCGCAATCGTTTATATAAGTATAATAGTAAAGAACGATGTGGAAATATGCTAATTGAACGAATATACAATTGAGTAAAATGTACTTGCTGCTGTGATTGAAGGTACGAGAGGTTGAATTTGATCCGCATTGTAATAATTTTTTTAGTATTGATTTACGTAGAATACATCAGAACGATTCGTGAGAAGGGTGTTAATACGATGAATGAATATTGTGGTATTGTGATATTAATCGTTTTGAATGTGTGATGAAAAGTGGTTTGTGGAATGGCTCAATTTTAGGTACATATTATTTTTTTATTATGTGTTTTCCTTCTTCTTTTTTTTTTTTGGAAATCTGATAAGATTGTAGAGGTGCAAAATAACGTTCAATGAACGTAGCTAGAATTTCAGTTTATTCTACTCCTTGTAGGTAGGACTTATGGAAAAGAAGGACCAACGTTGGAGATAACCTTGGATGATATTTTTAGTTAGAAGTTATTGTACGTATTAAACGTATTTTTTTTAGAAATTTTATTGATTTTTTTTTTTAGAATTTTTAGCCTGATATTCTACTTTGTATTGTGAATGACAAACCAAGATATTACAGATCATCGACCTGCGGTGGTTGAAGAGGGCAGTGCCTACGAAATTCGTTTTAGAGACATAGAAAACCATTGAGACCATTCTTAGCCGTGTCAAATATTTATTCTTTTCATTTTTTAGGCTGATTTTCTATGCCATACTGTCAATGAAAACCAGGATGTTTCGGTCTATCGATCAACGGCAGATGAGGAGGGGGGAGTATCAACGAAATCCGTTTTGGGGTTCTAGAAAACCATTAAGACGATTTTGGCCATGTAAAATATTTATTTTTATTTTTTTTCCGAACTCTAAAATAATTTATTTAGCTCGATTCCGACTAAAATCACTCCATTTCGGTCAATCGGATCAGTTTGGCGGCGGATTAGATATATTTGAGTGGGGATGAACTTGGGTCAAAATTCAGTTTTGCCCCAATTTAGGGGAAGTGGTGTTGAGGGGTCAGAAGTGCACAAATTGCTCCTTTTTGAGCCAATTGATAGAGAACCAATAGTTTTATAACATATCCTAACCTCGTAAGTCAATTAGGAGGGAAGATAGATGCCTGTTTTTCCCCTATCTCCCCACAAAAATGAGTTGAAATTTGGTATGTTTATTCAGTAGAGGCCCTAGAGATGTCGTTTGGGGTTTCCGACTTTTCAGCACCATTGCACCTTATCTACTTCCAATGCTTCGTTTCAATACTCGTGAATGTAATATTTCACGAAAATCAGGCTGAAAAAACATTGCATTGCGATGTTTTTTTTTTATATGCCGGATTTGAATGAAATATTGCCGAATGTGTAGTACGTAGGGAGCCTTGTAAAATATCGAAATGCCAGGTGTCCGTTTTGTTTATGTTTTGATATTTACCATATATTTTAAATTGGGAGAAAAAGATTAGCGAAATTCTCATTTAACCCGATTAACTTGTGCAAATATGATATACTTGCACTTTTTGCCTACAGTAGTCAAGGAAGGAGCTGTGTTCGATCAAATATAATTTTTTCAATGAATTAACATAATTTTTGCAACTACATATTGTACAGGCTTAGAAAATGAAACTCAAAACAGCATATGCACTTTTTGCCTAACCTCGATATTTCAGGAGTGGTGAGCCTCAAAACGAGAAATTTTTTGAAGACTTGGCAATTTTTTTGATCGTAATTCCTTCAGAATGAGAGGTAGGCAAAATGTATATATACCAGTGGGTGTGTTGTAAATGTTGACAACGTCTTCTAATTCCATTGAAACAAAGTACACGGCGAACATCAAAACCTTCGTTGCATAGGCTTGGACTAGTAACCAAGAAGGGGCCCCTGGTATTTTGATATTTTATTATACGCCCCATAACTACACGTTAGGCAACATTTAATTCAAATCCACGAGGGACATTTTTGGTGTTCCCCTGTGAGATTAGCGACTGATTTAATATTTAGTGTTTGAGATGACTTTGAGTCAAAATTCAGGTATGGCCAAAATTGGAGTAAAGGTACTGAGTGGTTGAAATCGCAAAAAAATTTTGTTTTCATACCAATCGATGGAGAATAAAAAGTTGTATTAACATGTCTGATAATCAGCTCCCTACTTTTATTAGAAGTGCAGATAAGGAGATTTGACCCTGATTGGCCATAAAAAAGGCTGCCACATTGTAATCTCACCTCCAAATTGAGTTAAGAGGTTTAAATTACAAGTGCCTTTTGACGGTTTCAATTTTTACGCTAATTGCAGCCCCTCACATATGGTGTTTTCCGAGGTTTTTCTTATTTTTCAAGTTTATTTCGCTCATATCCCCCTTCAAATTGAGCTACAATGTTGAAATTCGGCGCGTAGATGGAAGCTTTTAGCCTGAATGTATTAATCTAGTCATTTAAATTTTTACCTAGTTGTGAGAGGGAGGTGGTATGGAATATTAGCTACATTTATGTGACCCAAATTTTACCATCATTGCAGTATCCTAGCCCATTTTGATTTTCAGAAACGAAAAATTCTAAAATCGACCCGCTCTAAACTGTTTATTTAACTCACACAGTTGAAAAAAAGTGCAACCTTTTGATTCTTTTCCTTTCAAGCGCTGGAGAGCACGACCTTTGAGAATAGTAACTATGGGGGAAAACGAGCCAACTTTACTCATAACGGTTTAGACGAGAGAGAGAAGGGGAAGGAGAGAGAAAAAAAGAGGAAAAATTTAATTTTTAATTAGTTTAGCGCGATAAAACAAGATTTTTATGTCTCTATAGTAGTTCTTTTTTCCCACCATTTTTTTTCTTCTTAATTTACGTTATAATACCTGAACGTAATTTGCGAAAGAAAAAAAAACACCATTGCGGTAAAAAAGAATACCGCGGCGTGATTTTCTTTTTTCAAAAGTACTCTCTGTTTTCTTGGGATGGGGTTTCCTGTTCTTCTCGTTTCATTTTCTATTTCCTTTCATACCTCTATTAGTATTTCCTTCCCTTTTTTGCAGTACAACGTATCTTTTTCACCATCTCGTACGAGTTGTTGGTGTAAATAGGCGTTCTCAATCAGGAACAATATACTTTTTTTAGTGTGGCATCCGTATATGGATAAGTTTATTCGCTTAGTAATGTTTAATAGTTAGCGCAATTAGTCCATCAATTGTAAAATGTGTACCTACTGGATGTTTTGTCATGATAAGAAGCAAAATGTATGTATGTTTGCCTAAACTCTGTATTGAAAGTGCAGAGGTAAGTTCGTTTGAAAAAGTATTCTCTTTTCAATGCTGTATACTCTTATTCAGAATTAATCATTTAATCGCAGCGAGTATAATTTCAAATTACATTCCAATCGAAAAAAATCGCCTTTTTTATAGTTTTTTTTTTTTTTTTGTACTTTGTAATTGTGCTAAGGAAGGCACGACGCATAATCACCCCTCTCATCATCTTCTCAGTCTCCGTTCTTAGGTATATGAGAAGAAAAAACAAGTACTAACTTCGTTAAATTGCTGAACAAAACGAGACTAGGTTGGTGCTGTTTTCGATGAGAGAGAAAACGAACGTAAGCCTTGAGTTGATACTTAATGCAAACAGAAATAGAATTACAAACAAGAAAGGAAAGAGAGAATGAGAGGGAAAAAATAATACAGTTTAGTAAATTTTATCCGAGAGAAATACGAAGGAACGAGTATTAAAGAACAGTTGTAACATTGTCGTCGTCGTCAGTTTAGAGCAGGTATTTTAGTCGACGTGTATTAGTTGAACTGTTGATTAAAATATGATGTTTGTTTTACGAACAGCGTTGTGTATTCTACTCTCATTTCGATGGTGCAATATTTTTTAAAACGTTGCATTGCAGTGCTCAGAATACCACTCGAGTAATTGGATTACGTTTTGTTTTATTTTTTTGTGCGCGTTTATTATCGCATAGGGATACATGATGATGATGATGATGATGATGATGATGATGATGATGATGAACAAATGGAGTATGGTCTATACAGACTTTGACTGAAATTACCAGTAGTTGAGCATTTGATTGCAATCCAGGATTAGAAAATTTTTCTGAACCTATCTCGTACGTATTTGTAACGTGGAAAGATGACAAGGAAATTTTCCTTCATCACTTGATAGTTTGTTAATTTAGTTTAATCGTATACAGACCATACTTTGCATGACATATGAAACTGAAGGGGAAACATAATTATGCACAGATGGATTTCCTATTATTTAGACTTGAGACCAATGTGAAAAACAAAATCAGGGATATGAAAGAAGAATTCAAAGAAACAATGACCTCACGGCTTGAAAAAATAGGGATCTCAAATATCAGGCGACTTCTTAAACTCCTGTTGCAACACCATTACCAAAAAAAAATTTTCACCAATACTGTCCATCATGTTCATCAAATGAAGCAACTTTAGAAAAGAATTATAACAATCTTAAAGAAAGTCCAATAGCAGAACACGCAGACCTATTAAATGGCTGGAAAATGCTAGTATATGGGTACATATAGAACACTTCTCCTCTACTTCCACCTTTGTCCTAGCCCCGCCCCTTCCCCTCAATCCCCTCTGAGATGGAAGTGTACTATACGTACGCATATACCATAATTTTTTTCATGAAGAAGCAAGAGACGTCTGTCTTGTATGAGCTTCAGATGAATACTGAATTCATCATGACCAACGTGTTGGTATTTATAATTTTTTAGGTTGTGTGCGCGCGCACTCCATGTTTTTTTTTCAATACATTAATTTTTCATGCAATGTGGGCGCGCATGATAAGGAAAAGACATGTGTCTCGTACAAGTTTTGAATGAATACTGCGCTCAGTATACACAGAGTACTTGTATTTATAGTTTTTTTTTATAGAGATGCAAACGTCCTCCATGTTTTTTTAAAATGTGAACACCGTAGTGTTGATGAAATTCACTTGGCGGCCCTAAAAAGGGCCGTTTTGATTGGTGGTTCTGAATTTTCTCATTGGACACACCTGTATGAATAGGTGTAGAAGTCATCTGTACTGATCAGCCTCTTGTCAAAATTAAAGCTCAACGTCTTCATTTGCTCTATCGTTAGGAGCTGTTTTGTTTTTTTATCCTTAACTATTACTGTATCATTGGTAACTACTTTTTCTACATTCCTATCTATCAAGTCTTCTATTACACCGCCCTTAATTTTTTCGGCATTCTTGTGATGGAGAGTGAACCCTTTCACTTCGATACATTCTTTACCCTTCTTCGTTGCATAATAGTATGACTTCGGACCAGGCTTTAAAATACGCTCACTGTCACCGAGTTCGTCATTTCATTCACCGAGTAATTCGCTTGTTTTTATTGTATTACGACCATTATCCACATACATAATAGAGTCAGTGTCGCGATGGAGTGCGGCATCATTTAGTTTATGTAATAATTCGTATAACCTAAGCCTAACATTTGCAGTCATATACGCTAGTCAACTTGTACCATTTCTTCCAATGCATAATGGATGCATAAATTTACAATTTTATCATCCAACAACAACTTATACAGTTTACTAGGGTCAGTAATAAACTCTATTGAGAACAAAATAACGAAACTAGTGAATATTTTATGCTGTGGCACTTGGCTGGCTTGTGAATCTCCCACTAAACATGCCCCTCAAAATTTTGATCATCTTGATTTTGTAAACTGAAACCCAAATGAAGTACAGAACAGACTCACACACCATTCCATTGCCGCACAAAATCTGGGTTTCCTCTATAATCTTTGGCATCTGTGCTGACTGACTATTTGTCAGAAGATATCTGATTCTCCCCTCAGTATCATTGATTCCCTGCCTTTGGTTATCCGGTTGTAGGCATTTTTATAACTTTGTAGTATATCAGTAGACTTTCCCGCGGTTCTAAATCACTGATAATGCCAACTGTCATTAATACAGTCAAAATGAAGTCTAGTCGTTCACTTATTTTCTTCTTGTTAAGCAGAACCTTCAGTGAGAAACAAGAAGCCCCTTTGACTACAGGGTTCTTGAATGGTCTTCGGAGCATTTTTTCCAATAGTTCCTTTAAATAAGTGCGGCGCTGTTCTTTAAATTTCACTTGATCTACCGATTTCCCGAGTCCTGGAGTCTGCATGATGGTATAGTGTTGTATGGGTTTTTAATGCCAAGAACATGTTTTTAATAATTTTGAGTTAGGCCTAGAAATGCCTCACCGGTCGTTGTATGGAACACTATTATTTTTGAATGGGACAATTTTTTTTTTAATTTAACGTATCTCAGGGAAGTGGGCGTGCTCGCATACTCGCGGATCGGCTGGGATTCTACAACGGAACGATGGCAGTATTCTTACTTATTAATACGCGACTTAATAGATACGAAGTTTATACTTATCTCAGTATTTTCTGGATCTCTTTGGTTATGTAGGAGAATCAAACAACAAAAAGGACCACCTCAGGGGTCAAACTAAAAACGAACTTTAATATATATAAAAGTTTACATAGGCTAAAAGTAAGGTACAAAAACAAATGTACAATAAAATGATATCTCGCGAAAAACGAACAGCTATATCCACGGTATACAGAGAGAATTAAATGCAGTTACGAGTTTGCCACAAGCTCGTATGGATCCCCTCCACTAGACAATCAGATAAGGCAATATCTGATTACCTGTATTACAATAGTTGTAGATACTGTTCATTGTGCCACCTGCTCGGCCTGGCACATTTCTTTCACTGTGTTCCGAAAGTAGTGCTGGCTTGGCATAGTGGTTAAACCGCTGCTCACTAAACCAGAGGCCATAGGTTCCAATCCCACTATGGGCAAAACATATATGTAATGCATTGCGTGCATTTAACAACTATTACACGCTTACGTTCCCAGCACTACCAGTTACAACAGAGATAATTACTAGATAGCGTAGTAAGCAATGAGAAACTACTCCGTGAAAGCTCGATAAAAGGACCTCCCTAAAAACCATCCTGATACTGTAGGCATAGAGAACACGTTCGTGTGGACCTTACTTACTTTGGTGTATCAAATGATGGCAGATGGTCGATTTCAGGTGACCTGAAACGTGTTTGATTTGATTGTTCCGAAGATACCGTTTTGTATCGATGTCGAAGACATTGGGTGGGTGTCGTAGCACGAGAAATAGAGGCCGGGTATCCTTAGAAGTGTCAGCATTTGTAAAAAAGAGTGTTCCCCGTCTTCATCTGGATGACCACAAGCGCTTGATGCCGAGTTGCAGAGCTTACACTTGACCAAGTAAAAGTCAACGGCATGGATCGGCAGCAATGCAAACTGAGGACAGTAACCGGTGGGGTCCATCTTCCATACAGTTCTGTGTTTCATTGCTGCTGCAATTTGTTGCGAGTTTCTTCGCGAAATCTTTTTTTGATGCCTGTTCCCTTGCTGGAGAATGGCTATTCAACATCAGGATATTCAAGATAATCTGAGACTTGGTATTTCTTCTTCTTTAGCCAGAGGATGTTGCGTTCTGCAATTAGCAGATCAATGGAGCATTCCTACGATGATTACAGCTGCTTCAAAGTATGTCTAATGTACGATAAGGAGTCTAAACAAGATTCCAAAACCAGATCATTATTCTTCGTATTCGATTCCTTACGCAACTTCTCAACTTTGTTCACAAGTTTGCATGTCAAACTAGAATATTCTAGAAGCCATAGAATATACTGGTTTGGCCTAGGCAATTCGCGTTTGTCCGGAATTTGGGCTTGACCAGTAACATATACATCATCCCACTTCCATTTCAGACTAAAAATTGTATTTTATTGGTGTCTAACGGGCCTTCATGGAAAATTTGAATTTTACAACCTAAAAGGAAATTACTGTGCCTAGTTTGGCTTTTGAATGCCATAAAATAGGTATTCTTACCTGCCACATTATAGTTGGAATTAACATCCTAAAACCTCTCTTCACATTATTTAATAGGGCAGATGGTGTATTGTGACTTGAAAAAAATGTTTCGGCCCTAGTGACCTCAATATACTTTTGAGTTGATTTTTAAAAAGACCATTCGAAAGAGAAGACAATTACCTACAAAATGAAAGGTTATCATCCCCAAAA
>FIZR01011078.1:0-19195 GCA_900060175.1 Ferrisia virgata
AACTCTCATTTATTCTTCTCCTAATCATCCAATCATCATTTTCTTGGTCTCAAATTATTTGCCAGACTTTCTTCCACAAACTAAGACCAACAAGGAAAAATTTACTCTATTCGTTCAAAAGTTACATTCAAAATTCTAGAGAACCTTGTTGCTAAATTTATTACCTAAAATGAAAAATTATATTTTCCATACAGCAGCAATGAATCTCCAGATAGGTAGGCAACCATCATATCACCCATGTGCAAGGTCTGGTGTACCACCCTTCTTAATATTATCGTCCACTCCCGAAACACCCTGTATATAAATCTATTGCAATAAGCAATGCCTACAGAGTGATTGTATAGTTATTAATTCCTCTTTACGCAAAAATGATTATTATATTAAAATAAAAATTGGAAATTTTTACCACATATTTCGCGCAATTAGCTGTAACGTAATTTAAAATCTATCGTTGTGGATTTCTACTCTAAATAAAAAATTAATAATATCTAATTTTACGTAGTATTTCAAATTTTTATTTTTGATTGTAAAAGAAATTAATTACGTTTTAAAAACTTGATATTTCGATACTTAAGTAGGTAGGTTAGTTATAGTTTTAGCTACTAATTTCGTTCTCTTTTAAAGTGAGCGATATTGTGTTCATTCTATGCATCTAATATTGCTTATTGCGTTGTTTTTACCTTCGCAGAATTTGCACAGTATCAATTATTATGCTTTACCATTTTGCTGACGATGCAAAAATACCGTTGTCGTCGACTTCTAACTTTGCAATAATTATACACTTCATTTCTTCATTTTCATGTTGGATTGTTGGTGTAGTGAACTCTGCTGTCGTGAAGGGAATCGTGCGCTTTTTGATTTTGTATCAATGTGATGCGAGTAAAAATTGTTTAATTATGTACAATGTGAGGCTGTAAATGTATGTGTGATATGAAAAGCGATGTGAGTCAATCGTACTTATACTACAAATAGTTGTTTATTTTTTCTTCATTTCTGAAAATATTTAATCATCAATGTATCGTCTCTATCAGTTTTTGATAATGTTGTGATTTCCGTCTTTCAAGCATAATGAACTCGTAATGCATTCACACGTGAGTACTAATACGTCATTTTTGAATGTTCAAACGATCGAAATAAGTTATACGTATCTAAACTGTTGGCTAATGCTTGTTAAAAATTTCCAAGTTGCTAACTTACAGTGTCTTATATCAAATTTTTCGTCCCATGAAAATAGTCGCCATTTTGTAAGTTCAGCCTACTTTGATTTCGGATAACATGGCTTAAAATGTTCCCCAGAATGTCCCCTTTAGGAAAAAACTTATTTCAGTTGATCGGTGGGGGAGGGGTGCAATCTTACCCACGCCATATGCAGGACTATTAACGGTAGGATGGGTTAAATGAGGCTGAAATATTGAAACCTTCAAAAGGGCACATTTAGGCTCCGTACTGAATGTACATGCTTAATTTCAGCTTCTTAGCTCAATTTAAAGGGGAGTGTTGTGCGAGGAACAAAGTTAAAAAACTAAAAATAATGAAAAACACCGATCAAAAAAACACATTTTTGCAGCTGCGATGGGGTGCAATGGAGCTGAAAAGTTATGACCAAAAAAAGTAACATTTAGAGTCCCTCCAAAATGCACATACTAAAATTTCAACTTTCTAGCTCAATTTGGTAGGAAGATAGGGGAGAGACAGCCCTTTTTCAAGGTCAAAATGGAGAAAACCCCTTATATCTCCCCTCTTAACTGACCGAGGAGGTTGATTTTTGGATATGTTATACAACTTTGGATTCTCTATCGATTGACTAGAAAAAGAACAATTTTTTGTGTTTTTAGTCACTCAGCAACCCTTCCCCCGAAATGGGGCAAAACTGAATTCTGATCCAAGGTCATCCCCTTTCATGTGTACCTAATCCGTCACCAAACTGAGCCGACTGACCGAATTGGAGCGATTTTAGTCAATATCGAGCAGAGTAAATGATTTTAGTGCTCGGAGAAAAAAATAAAAAATAAAACTGCAAATAGTAAACATTGAAAGAATATAAGTTCTGATACTTTTCAAGTTGCCAGAATAAATTCAACTCTTATACTCGCTGTTTCTCAAAAACTAATTTTCGTCACACCTCCTCAACATTTCAACTTGAAATCATAATGTCAACCTCGGTCAAAGTCTACTGTTGAGGAATAAACTGACGATGGGTCAACTTTGGAGTGCGCTATTAAACATCCATCATTTTCTTTAACATTTAAACTTAAAATCATAAAATCAGTCCAGAGTCAAGGTCAACTGTTTATGGGTCAACTTTAAGCATCATTAATTTTCCTCTACATTTCAACTTGAAATCATAAAATCAATATAAGGTCAAGGTCAACTAATGACGACAATTCAACTCCAAATCATAAAATCAATCTAGGATCATAATGAAATGTAGACGGGGGCAAAATAAAACATTTTAAATTTTGATCTGGATATGTCTTAGGGCTGTGGGGTGAGGGGGGATTATTCTGTGAAAACGTGACTTTTTCGATGTAACGATTTTGATTTTTGGACTTTATGCTGAAATGTTGAAGATGTTTTCCTCAATATTTCAGCTTAAAATCATAAAATCAATCCGGGTCAAGGTGAACTGTCGATGGGACAATCGATGACATTTCAATGCATAATTATAAAATTAATCGGTGATGGTCAAGGGGATCGCTTTGCGATGATATTTTTTTATTCTTTAATATTTTTCCATTTATCTGCTCAATTTTGCACTACTCAACCGTATTATGAATGCAACGTGGAAATGTTATTGGACTTGGTTTGTAGTTTGTTCACTAATGAGGAATAAAATCGAGATCTGCTGTTACACTCTTGTTGATATACTACTTCGAAAACTACTCGTATTATTCGTACAGTCATTAATCATTTCTCAATAATAAATTCCACACAAAATACATATGTAAGTGTGCAATATACTCCACTATTCGTATAGTATGTACGTATAATGGTAAGTATGTAGATGTAGGTACATAACGAAACAAAACCATAATACTCTTCCATGTAGGCATAGAGAGCAACCAATGGGGTGGCTTATGTAGGAAACATGCATACATAAGTTTGGTTATTACAAAACATAATTAAGTCGCTGATGTTAGGCTACGACACAGCTAATTGAATCCATATTTCCCGCGAGATCGTGACAAATAATCTGGTCGTAATGACAGACTCTCTGTGTACCAAGATTACCAACGTACGAGTGTACGTATTGTAATTCGTTAGCGTAAACAATTTACCATTATCGAATATCTAACAAAGTAAACTTTCCACCGCACGCTTACGATGCCCTACCAAGTAGCAAAAGTATACATACGTAGGTATAATATACCAACCAATAATCAAGGCAGCGAATAACATGTACCAATAGGAATAGTGTGTGTGTTAGTCGAGTATAGCATAGGCAATAGGCAGCTAGGCACTCTGAGGCAGTTACATTGCTAACTCGATAACCATAATTTTAACTATTAAACGCGACAATAACGTCATCGAAGCATGAGGCATAGTTTTGATATGTGTATAAGCTATAAGCTTACTATGTATGACAATAATATTATACTGTGCTACGTGTTCTACGTATAACGAACACGTACAGCGTTGTTGGTTGTCGAGAGCAGGAGTAAACGAGCCACGAACCATTTTACTAGTTCATCTCGTCGTATAACTTTAGCGTCGCGTTCGCATCAAATTAATCGGTTTTTATTGCCATTATGAAAAGTTGTACTATGTGGAAAGAGCGTACTATTTTATGTCGCACATTAAAAGGTATTTGTATTTATGAACGTTGTTAAATCATCCCCATTGGTACTTGGCCGCCACCCTATCATTTTAAAATAAGCTTACGCTACGTCGCGGATTTTTTTTTCCCTCTCTGGTGCGTCTACGTTTCTGTATCTGTTCGTCTGTTCGTTGGTCGCAAATCTCGCCAGTTTGCGCGAATCGCATCCGTCGGTCGTTAAAATCGCCTGTCGTAAACTGGTTGATTTTATTGCAGAAATTCGCGCATTTTAAGGGTTGTTTTGTGTACATATATGTGCTGGGCAGATGTACCTACCTACACCTACCTACTTACAATAAACCGTATTGTGTTCGTGGAAAATGCTGCGTTGCATCGCAAACCGTAATAATGTCTTTTAACGTGTTGTCGATTCGCGATTCGTTTATACTTTGCAATGGTGCTACCAGAAATGTACAATGTAAGTTTGCAAGTAGTCGGTAATAATACATTCGATTACAGGTATTTATTCACATTACGTAACTCGAGTGTTTATTTTATTCTTGAACTTGAGCGGTATTCTGCGGTTGGTTCGTTTTCGAAGAACCAATTTTTTAGAACGGTAAATTGAACACCTGTTGACAACAGTTGTGAACATTTTATCTACTGTGGTGTGATTCGATTTTTGGTGGATTACTCTAAATCCTAACCAGCTGTTTTCTGCTGTCGATACTTCGAATGAAAAATGCTACTGCGACTAAACATTAGAAACGTTTATTGGTTGAAAGAGTTTCGTCGGGGTAGCTTTTCCTATTCGAAGTATGCGAAAAAGTTACACCTACCAAAGAATCTAACATACCTGTCTAAACACTTGAGACAATGATTTTACGTAAATTTTGAATTTTAAATTTTTTATACAATTTTCTCTTCAAGTCCGGTTTTTTTTCATATGTTAGCTCAGTTTTCACCCATTTTTTAACATCTTTTTGTGATTTTCGATCGATGTTCTTCACTGTTTACCTATTTTAATAAATTTTTTACCCAATGTTCAATGATTTTTAACCACTTTTTTCATGTTGTATTTCAATTATCTCCCATTTTTCTACATTTTTTCGCAATTTCCGAACTATCTTTTGCACTTTTTTACTTACAAATGTCCATTTTTCAATCAATTTTTGATGATGTTGGTATTAGAAATTGGAACAAAAAATACAAAATTCAAAATTCACTTAAAATTATCGTATAAAGTGACTAGACAGAAGTAATACGACAACCTGAACAGAAATTGAAGATTAATTAGTATAATTTTCTATGCCATATCGTCAATGAAAACCAAGCAGTTGCAGGCAATCGATCAACGGCGTTTGAAGCGGGGGGGGGGGCAACAAAATACGTGTTACGGGTTTTAGAAAACCATTAAGACAATTTTTGGTTATGTTAGATTTTTTAAAAAATTTTTTCATCATTTTTTTTTTGAACATTAAAATTATTTACGTTGCACGATACCGACCAAAATCGTTCCAGTTAGGTCAGTGGGCTTAGTTTGGCGGCGTATTAGATATATCTGAGTGGGAATGACCTTGAGTCAAAATTCACTTTTGCCCCATTTTGGAAGAGCGGGTGCTGAGTGGCCAAAAATACAAAAAAATGTTATTTTTTGAGTCAATCGATAGAGAATCCAAAGTTGTATAGCATCTCCAAAAATCAACCTCCTGGGTTAATTGAGAGGGGAGATGTGAGGGTTTCCCCCTTTTTGAACTTGAAAAAAGGCTGTTCCTCTCTTGTCTCCTCACCAAAATGAGATAGGAAGTTGAAATTAGGCATGTACATTGAGTAAGGACCTCAGATATGCCTTTTGGGAGTTTTGACATTTTTAGTCCAATTGAACCCTTCCTATCTTCGATACTAACAAGAAGAAAGCATCGCATTTTATAGTTTTTTATTCGAGTATTTTGTGCACGTTTTTCCTTGTATGTGTTATTTCACTTTTAAATGTTTTTGAAAATTCACAAAAAACCTATGTGTAAATGAAAACACACCATCAAAAATTGGTATACAATTTCCTAGCTCAATTTGGTGGGGAGACAGGAAGGAGGGAACTTTTTTCAATGCCGAAAAGGGCAAAACCCCTCATATCTCTCTTTCTAATTGACCTAAGAGCTTAATTTTTAGACATTTATGCAACTTTGGATCCCTTATGGATTGGCTCAAATAGAATCAGTTTTTGCGTTTTTCGCCACTCAGCATCACAGCTACAAATTTGGACGTATCTGAATTCTGACACCAAGATCACCCCCTCTCATACACATCTAATCTACCGCCAAACTGAGCTGATTGACCGAATTGAAGCGATTTTGGTCAGTATCGCGTTGAGTAAATCATTTTAGTGTTCGGGAAAGAAAAAACAGGCAAAAAAACCACATTTTAAGGGTTGTGAGGAGATGCAATAAGGCTGAAAAGCCGAAACTACGAAAAAAGATATCCGGGCCCTCTACTAAATGTACATACCAAATTTCAATTTCCTAGGTCAATTTGGTGGGCTGATAGGGGAGGATAAAACTTTGACATAGAAAATTAGGCTAATAAGAAAATGTGACCAAAAAACCACATTTCTGGGCTGTAAAAGGGCACAACGAGACTGAAAAGTCGAAATCTCCAATGGACACGTCTATGGCCAAGTTTATATACCAAATTTTGATTTTTTTAGCTCAATTTGGAGGGGAGATAAGATTGTAAAAAACCACACTTCTGGGGTTTTTGAAGAGATGCAAAGGGTCTAAAAGGCGAAACTTTCCAACAGCACATTCATATTTACCAAATTTCAGTTTCCTAGCTCAATCAAGGAAAAGGGAGATATAGAAACAATCCCCCACCAAAAAAAAAACAGACTGAAAAACTATACTTTTATAGTGCTGTGAGGGGGCAAAAAGGTTGAAAAGTTGAGAAACCCTTAAAATGCACATCTATGACCCCTACTAAATCTACATACTGAATTTGAACTTTTTAGCTCAATTTGTAGGGAAGATATGGGAGGAATAGCCCTTTTTCAAGATCAAAAAGCGGAAAGCCCCCCTCCTAATTGGCCTAGGAAGTTGATTTTTGGATGTTATACAACTTTGAATGGTCTATCGTTTGGCTCGAAAAGGAACAATTTTTACGATTGTAGCTCTTCAGCATCTCTCCATCAAATTTGAGCATAACTGAATTTTGAACCGAGGTAAACCCCATTACAGAATATCAAATCTGTCTCCAATCTAAGTCCATTTTCCAAATTTGATCGATTTTGGTTGGTATCGAGGCGAAAAAATGATTTTTGGTTTGGGGGGAAAATGAATTAATAAAAAAAAAATGACATGGACAAAAGTGGTCGTAATGGTCTTCTGAGGTTCGAAAATGGATTTTGTTGAAACCTCTCTCCTCCCCCCACCCCCATTCTTTGTGGGTCGACGGACCGTAATAGCCTGGTTTTCGTTAACAATATGACTTACAAAACCGGGCTAATGAATGAATAAAATTCAGTATGTGACATGTTCAGAATATGATCTTAATGATCTCCTAAATTCGCGAAACGAACTTTGTTCATATTTCCCCTCCTCCTTCTTCTTTTTCCCCGCTCTACTATTTATTATAAGTCGATAGAGTGTATACCTAATAACTTGTTTTAAAATCGTATTAAAAATAAAGACCGTTCAAAATTTCTAGGAAAAACTTTTAAAGCTTATTTATTTTATGTGTTTATCTGTTTGGTTACGATTAGAAAGGAGCCGAGAGGGAATATCCGGATGTCATGATGATAAATAAATCCGGACTCAGGCGAATCATCATTCATTTCATATCTAATTTGTCCGATACAACTGGTAGATAATGCGTGCAGTTTAGTAGTAAAACTGCACTGAATCATCTTATTATCTCACTGTCACAAGCCACAAATATTCGCATAACCTTGAGCTCGATAAAATTGAAAATTTTTGTATTCATACTGCATTAAAATCAAACTAAAGAATTTGAAACCATCGGATATGACGAACTAAAATTATAAAAAAAAAACTGCATTCTTTTCATAAAAAACTCGATAAGACACGTATATTTCAACTTTCAACCTTGTTTAGGTCAATCAGGAACAGAAAGACCAATAAGTTTAACAACATGGTGAAAAGAACTCTCGAAAAATGTGCAAAAAAAACAGGTTTTCGACCCTATAAAAAAAGTACACCCTCTGTCTCGTCTAGGTTCATTATAAGGCGACATGTAAAAGTAAGCAATTCGATTACTAAAGTTAAAAACGTCAAAAAAGGCCTATTTCTAAGATTCTAATTTGCGTGCGAGGTTGATTTTTCAATATGTAATAGAACTTTGGATTTTCTATCATTTGGCGGAACAACCCTCTCACCGCCACAATCGAATTTTGGACTTACTTTAATTTGGACCCTAAATGGTTCAAATTTCAATAGCATAAATTTGGCCTAAAACTGAGCATAGTGAACGAGTTCGAGCGATTTTGGCTCGTACCAAGTAGAGTAATTAATTTTTTCGTCGGCGAAATGAAGCTAGGTTTTGAAAATTATCCTGGAACATTGTAGGAACTTTGGAAGTTTTCAAAACAAATTTTTGAGCGCAAATAGCTATTGTAATAGAACGAATTTCACAGCTGCGAAAATTATTAGTAAAAAAAAATGATTTATATTGCAAATTGGGAAATTTTTACGAATAATTTCAATCTTCTAATCGTTATTTTGTTCGAATGAATCATCAACTACGAATGAGAGTACAGGAAATTTTACTCATTCTCATAATATATTATAGGCATCGGATATCTACAAATCGTCTATAATGATCTCAATACCAGAATAATCATTCATTATTCGTGCATGTGGCATGTTGTACGTGTAAGATAATTAGACACATATGTCTAATTTTTTCATCAAAGAATTAAGAAAGGTTCGACGTTACATCGGCCAACGTCATTATTTACATCGTTCTTCTGGGTAACGGGATTTACTCATCGAGTCTGATGCTTTCACCGCCACCATTCGCATCTACTACACCTTCCCTCTTGGCGATGATTAAATTTCGTCCTTGGTCGAAAAGTTCGCACGCTTAACCATAATCAATCACTTTGAAATATTCGTTCGCCGAAAAGTGTAGAATTTTTACGATTTTTCTTTTGTGTAGCTTCTCTCGTGTAGTCGTAGTTTTTGCCACAGAGCAGAGAAAATTAGCGACTTGTTTAAGACTGGTATATGCGTATAGATATAGGTATTAGGTATATATAGATATATATGTATAAGATTTGTGCAGAAATTTCGATTAGCGAAACATGTACCCTGTGTACAGTGTAGTTTCGAGTCTACTATACTATTTTCACGCTTCATTTATCACCGTTCGCATGAAAATTAAAGATGAGCGGTTCGTAAGAGTTCTCCGACAAATGCCGAAAATTCGTCAAGATAGTGTGTAAGTTGTTGTCGTTGTTGTTGTTGTTGTTGTAGGGTACCTAATTGTTTTGCAAAATTCTACGAGTACTATGAAGTTGAGATTTATAAAGTACAAAAACAGGCGTTTATTTCAACGCAGTTCAATACAAATAATGGAAGAATTCGCAGAGGGAGGAGGTTATCAATAAAATTTGTTTCGGAGTCGTACAAGACCATTAAAACTATTTTCAAAAATACGAGGCATTCATTTTAATGTTTTCCTCCCAAGACTACAAATCATTTACTCAGCTCAATACTGACCAAAATTATTCAAATTTGACCAACAGGCTCATATTAGCGAAAGATTTGATATTTTTGAATGGGGATGACTTCGGTTCAAAATTTGATTTTGTCCAAATTTGAAGGAGGAAGTGCTGAGGGGCAAATATGGCAAAATTTATTCATTTTTCGAACCGATCGATAAAGAATGTAAATTTGTATTCCACGTATAAAAATCGACCTCCTAGGCCAATTAGAGAAGGAAATAAAGATGTTTCCCCTTATTTGAACTTGATCAAAGTCCACTTTTCTGCTATCTCCACCCCAAATTGAGCTGCGAGGTATAGATTTAGTTATGGTTTTAGATGTGTTTTTTTTAAGGAATTTGACTTTTCATACGCAATGAACCCCCAAACACAGCCCAAAAGAAGCAATTGTTTTTGGGAAATTTTTACTATTTTTGGAATTTGTTTTTTCCACAGGTTCCTTCCAAGTTAAGGTAGAGAGTTGAGATGTATGTGCCTTTTGACGGGATTTTCTTGTCAGTCTCATTGCACCTCCTCACAGCCCTAAAGAAATAGTTTTGTAGGAAATTTTTCTTATTTTTGGGGTTTTTCCTTCCCACATCACCTCTCCTTATAGAACTACGGTTTTGAAATTTGATGTGTAGATTTATTAAAAGTCCTATATGTGCCTTTTGAGAGATTTGACTTTTTAAATCTAGTGCACATCTTCATAGCCCTAAAGAAGTAGTTTTGTGGGGAATTTTTCTTATGCTTGTCTCTCCCACATTTCTCCTCCATTTAGAGTTGCGGGGTTGAAGTGTAGTATATGGATTTATTAAAGGTTCTATATGTGCCTTTTGAAGGGTTTGACTTTTCAGACCCATTGCATCCCCTCACAGCCCTATAAAAGTAGTTTTTTTTGGGTAATTTTACTCATTTTTAAAGTTGGTCCTTCCCACATCTTACCTCCAAATTGAAGTACGTGGCTAAAATTTGGTATTTAGATTTAGCAGAGGTCATATATCGAGCCTTTTGAAGGGTTTCAGTTTTCAAACCCACTGCAAACCCCTCACAATTCTAAAGAAGTAGTTATGTGTGGAATTTTCCTTATTTTGGAAGTTGGTCTTTCTTACACCTTTCTTCCAAGTAGAGCTGTGTGGTTGAAATTTGGTATATAGATTCAGTTAAGGTTTTACCTATATATGTCTTTTGAAGGATTTTACTTTTCAGACTCATTTCATCCCCTCACAGCCCTTTAGAAATAGTTTTGTGGGGAACTTTACTCATTTTGGAAGGTTATCTTTCATACACTTTCCTTCCTTATTGAGGTGCTGGGTTGAAATTTGGTATATAGATTTAATATTAAGACCTATATGTGCCTTTTGAGGGGTTTGACTTTTCAGACCCATTACATCCCCTAACACCCCTAAATCAGTACTTTTGTGGGGAATTTTTTTAATTTTTGTGGTTTGTCATTCCCGCTTCTGCTCTCCAAATCGAGGTAGGGGGTTAAACTTTGGTACGTAGATTTAGTATAGGTTCTATGTATGCCTTTTGAGGAGATCGACTTTTTATACTTATTGCACCTTCCTCACAGCCCTAAAGATGCAGTTTTGTGGGTATTTTTTTTTTTAATTTTGAAGTTTATCCTCTCGCATCTTCCCTTTAAATTAAAGTAGGAGTTGATGTTTAGCATGTAGATTCAATTAAGGTTTTTGATGTGCCTTTTGAAGGTTTCGACTTTTCGGTCCCATTGCATCCCTTCATACCCTTAAAGAAGTAGTTTTGTGGGGAATTTTTCTTATTTTTGAAGTTTGTCCTTCCACATCTCCCTCCAAATTGAGGTAGGGAGCTGATGTTTAATACGTAGATTTAGTAGGAGTTTTAGGTGTTTTCTTCTCGTGGTTTGAACTTTTCTGTTCCATTGTACACCTTCACAGCCCCAAAAAAGTAGTATTTTGACGATTTTTTTTTGTTTTTCGAGTTTTTTTTCTCTTATCTTCCCTTCAAATTGAGGTAGAGCGTTGAAATTTGGTAAGTAAATTTAGTAGGCACTCTACTTGTGCCTTTTGACAGTTTAGATTTTTCAGTCCCATTGTACTTCTTCACAGTCTAGAAAAAGTAAGTTTTTGTCCAATTTTTCTTATTTTTTTAAATTTGTACTTACTATAAATTCTCTCCAAATTGAGGTATGGGTTTAAAATTTAATATCATGTAAATTGATTACTATTTCTAGATGTGTACCTTACGTATGATGGAGGTGGGCAGTACCACAGAGGAGTTATTTTGTTCATTTCACGAATGGAACAATTCGCGTATACTTTTTATTCCAAGAAATACAGGCTCGTAAAGCAACGCATTTCCATACATTTTTTACTTTTTTTTTAAATTATATTTTTGAAAAAAATCGTGCACAAAGATCATATAATAGGATTTTCCAAGAAAATTCCATCGTAAACATTTAATTTGAGTTACTAATAGAATATTGAATGATGAAAAACACTTATTATCGTATGAAAAATTCGATTGTTGACCAATGCCTGCCTTTTGTTGTTGATAATAAATTCAACAATGAAAACGCGAGATAATAAATTCTTGGTAAAAACTTGATCAACTTTTTCGAGTAAAAACTGATAAAATATGTATAATCATATTCGTTGGAAATTTTACTTGAACTCATTATTAATTTATGGCCTAGTTTTATAAAAATAAATACGTAATTTCAAAAAAAAAAAAAAAAAAAAAAAGGGAAAAAAAAAAAACGTAATTTAAAAAAAAAAAAAAAAAAAAAAAATGATAACACCAACATCACAACATATTATTCACTTCCATTGCGAAATCGTTGAAAAAAATACTTTGTTAGGTGCGAATTTTCTAAGCCCTACTCCCCTTTCACCTTCACTGCCATTTCCATCACTCTAGATACCAACACCTTCTTAAGCTAATAAGTAGATGCAGAAAATAATAGGTACGCCCTTCAGGAGAAAATCACATATTATTTCTTACCGTTTCATATCTAAGTGTCGACCTCAGCTTCTGCGTTTCGCACAAACCACGACCGTCATGTTACTGTTGGTCTTGGTACATACACAAAAGCACATTGTTAATCAATTGCGTAATTTTGGCATTGATTTTCGAGTGTGTATTTAGAGAACAGGTCACATTTTAGTCATATCGGACGTGCCTGTTCGAGCTAATTAACCATATCTCCAAAAAAGGTTACACTTGTATAATGTAATTATCATTAGAAGGTAATTTAAGCCCAGAAGACGCGACCCTGCGTAGTATCTACATGCTTATAAACTATTTTTATTGTACGTATGTGTATGTATGTATGTGTATACCAGTACATTACGTACATACGGTATTATTTAAAAATACCACCAGCTCCACTATGTAAGATATGTTCTTTGTTCAACGTCTCCTATCGGTATTAAAAAAGGTGATAGGTGACAAGTGCAAGTGTTTAATGTGGGAGTTGAATTACTCGTAATATTCAGACTCGTGTATTATACACAAGTACTTGGTAATAGTAACTTATGTATGATTGAAATTTGCACCAATGAAAATAGCGAATTTTAGGATGCAGTTTTGTATGTGTGTACTGTGTAGGTGTGAATCAGTGAAAAATTATAATATATTTTTATACTCATTTATTTTTAGAAGATTGATTACTACCTACTTTAATATCATAAAAGAGGTAAAATTATAAGTAAAGAAATTAATGATAAATTTTTCCGAAAATAGAGACGAAGTGATAAACTTTTTCATGTTTCACGATAATAATTTTCAAAAGTTTTATAACATATTCATTTACTGGATTTAATTGACACCTTCCTTTGAAACAGTTACTGAAGTTGTAGTTTGCCCATAACGCCCATTACGTATGGGTGTACGGGATTTTTCTGTACGGGTTATCCAACAATCACCATCATCATCAACTGGTGTACGGGTTATCTTTTCACGGGTTTCACTACCACAACCGTTATGTGTTGAACTGGTTACAATAGTAGATACGCTTTGCACTCCTTCATTGCTGCTCGCTGTGCAGGTTTCACTTGATTCTGAGTCTTCCTAAAATCCGCGTACAAACATTCGGTTTAGTAAGATTAAATCACAGTAGTTAAGTTATAGGTGGAGATACGGGTACATGGAAAAGCCAAAGCCCCCCTCCCAATGTTGAGCTATCGCCTCCATATTTTTGAGAAAATTTAATAAGTGATAGTTGGTACAACTAAAAATAGTGAAATGTTATTTTTTGGAGTAAGGGCCTAAGCCCTGTCAAAAAATTTGACATATATTCGTCTATGGGTCAAGTTGCCAATCTATGTAATGCCTATAGAACCACATACGCAGGAAGGAAAGAGGTCAAGTGTCAACGAAACCTACGTCATGGGTCCTAGAAGACTATTAAAACCATTTTTAAACATTTTATATTAAATAATTATTTTCATTTTTTTCCCTAGTCGTACTAAAGCCTTTTACTCGCCTCGATATTGTTCAAAATCACTGAAATTGATCGCGGATGGCTTTGAAGTAAAATTAATTCATGTGTAGAATTTTAGGAGGCTAGAGAATGTCAACAATTTATTGTGTTTAAGCCAACTTATAGAGAATTTAAAATTGTTCAACAATCGATAGAGAACTAAAACTAAGATAATATTTCCAAAAAATCAGTACCCTTATGGTAATTAGAAAAGAAGATCGGAGGAGGGAGGGCTCCTTCCTTTTGGACTTTGAAAAAAATCAGTTTCTCGCCTGCTAAATCCCCCCCTTTTCAGGTATATCTATGTGTGGTAAAGTAATTTTTAATAACAATTTCAATTACAGTTTAACCCAAAAAATATGTCAAGAATGCCTTGAGAAAGGTTGAAAATCGCTTAAAATGAGAAAAAAAGCACGATCTTGCGATACTTTTTGAACCTGATTTCTATGAATTAAGAAGATATTCGAATTGTTCATACATGAAAAAAAAAAAGAAATGCTTTGGAATGTTTTTTCTTTAACAGTGATAGGACTATAGGTGTACACGTAGGTATTGATAGCTGAACCCCCCTCCTCCCCAGACACATTATAGGCCTATACTAAATTTCAACCCCTTGCATCTAGTTGGAGGAGAGCTATGCGAGGAATAAACTCAAAAAATAAGGAAAACCTAATAAAGACGTACATTTACGGTGCGGCGAGGAGGACAAATGAGGCGGAAAAATCGAAACCTCCAAAAAACATATCTACATTCCATACCAAGTCCGCATACAAAATTTCAACTTGCGGGCTAAATTTGAAGAGGAGATAGGAGAGAAATGGCCTTTTTTAATGATCAAGAAAGGGTAAACCCTCATATCACTCCTCCTAATTGACCCGGAGGTTAATTTTGGGTATGTTATACAACTGTAGATTATCTGTCGGTTGGCTCCAAAAGAAAGAATTTTTGTTGTTTTAGCCCCTCATTATCCTCTCTCCCAAATTTGGGCATTACAGAATTTTGCCCCGAGATCATCCCAACTTTGGAATATTGAATTCGCCGCTAATCTAAACCTATTTCCTAAATTTGATCGATTTTGGTCGGTATCGATCTGAGCAAAAGATTTACCATGGTCAACATCTATTGTTGACGGATAAACCAATGACAGGTCAACTGTGGAATGCGCTGTTAAACATCTTTCATTTCTTCAACATTTAAAGTTAAACTTGTTAAATCAACCCGGATCAAAGTCAACTAATTTTCCTCAGCATTTCAACTTAAAATCATAAAATCAATCCAGAGTCAAGGTCAACTGTTTATGGGTCAACTGATAACGACATTTCAGCTTAAAATCATAAAATTATTCCTAGGTCAAGGTCAATTGTTGACGGGTCAAGTCAGCTAATTTTTCTCGACATTACAACTTAAAATCTCGAAATGGATTCAGGGTCAAGGTCAACTTTTGACGGCACAACGTATGATGACATTTGGACCCAAAGTCATGGAATCAAAGCAGAGTCCAGGTCAACTGTTTATGGGTCAACTTTAAACATCTCTAATTTTCCTCAACATTTCAACATGAAATCATAAAATCAATCAGGGTCAAGGTCAACTAATTTTTTATCCCATTTCTACTTGAAATCCCACAATCGATGCAGGGTCGAGGTTAACTGTTGATGGGACAACTGATCAGGACATTTCAACTCGAAATGATAAAATCAATCAAAGGTCAAGATGAATTGTTAATGGGTGAATTTTTTTGTTTTCCTCAGCATTTTAACTTAAAATCATGTAATCAATCCAGAGTCCAGGTCAACTGTTTATTAAACATCTCTAATTTTCCACAGCATTTCAACTTGAAATCATAAAATCAATCGGGGTCAAGGTCAACTAATTTTTCTTAACATTTCAACTTGAAATCCCAAAATCGATTTTTGGGTCAAGGTCAACTGTTGACAGGACAACTGATAACGACATTTCAACTCGAAATCATGAATTCAATCCAAGGTCAAGGTCAACTGTTGACGGATCGTAATATTTCAACTTAAAATCATGAAATCAATCTTTCATAAAGTCCGTCCACTGATGTCACTTCAGGCCATCAAAATACGCCCACTACTGTCAGTCCACTGTTGATGGTTCACTAATATCGTCCAATGATGATGGACTTTTGTATTACCAAAAAGGGTCTTAATGGTTTTCTGAGGCCCCAAAACGGATTTCATATCCCCTCATCGGTAGCAGGTCGATAGACCGTAATAGCCTGCTTTTTACTGACAATATGACATAGAAAAACAGGGTAAAAAAAAAATCCGTTTAAAATCTGGAAAATTTAGTTTAAAATTGATGGAAAATGGAGAATCGGCGTAGAAGATTTGCTAAAATTTATGAAAAAATGTCAAAAAATGGGGAAAATTTCCTGAAAATATGTGAATAAATCAAGAAAAATTGTTGAAAATATGTCTTAACGATTGAAAGAAGATGCGAAACCATCGTAGACATGTAAATAGCACATCAGGAAACTCCTGTATCCCAATTTTTGACCACATGTGTTTATTTATACTTGTTTTTCTGGATATTCAGTGGGTCAAATTACCCCTATTTTGATTCATTACACGATAATTTTATGCGAACTTGCAATTTTGGTGTTTTGGAATGAAGTTCCTGAAATAAATTGAAGTTTTGTGATGCTCTCTCTTCATTTATGGCGGTTTTGTTTATTTTAAAGTTAATTTTGATGAAAATGACTTACCACTCGAAAGTCCAAAAATAGTTAGCCGGACTTTTTGCTGAATTCATTCACCCGAATGACACTTTCCTGTAGGACAAAATCCCACCATACTCCTATCACATATAAAAAATACGTATTCAAGATGGGGACATTCGATGTGCAGGTATTCAGGATAATGGTACTCGAGGTTATGGCTCGGGTGGTAAGCAATCGGGGTTTTGGATTCGGGGAAAAAAATTCGGGATTTTGTCCTTGGGAAAACTTATCATTCGGGCGAATGGATTCGGGAAATATACGGTAATCTCAAAAATAAGCATCCCGAGAAAAAGTTTACTCACTAAAATATACGTTTTGGAAAAAAAATATCAATGCCTATTTGGTTTTTGCGTTATAAAAGTTTAAAATTTTCTTTTATTCATTTCTTTGAAAAAATTCTGGTATCAGTATAGCCTCCTCCTGTATCTACACGTTATAGTTAGTTTCAATTTTCTGGCACAGACACATCTTTATGATTTTTTAATAAAAAATATATGTTACTTCACTATTGTGATGGAGCGGTGTGAAATGGGGAGGGGGGGTGATTCTTGCGATCAAAAATATTTTCCTGGGGACCGCCAACAATATTCCATGATAATTTTCAAAATCTGACAGCGAAATCACCTATCGTGGCCGTAAATACTCTTTGATTTCGAATCATTTCGTCGAATAACTGAATTCTAAAATTTCGGGATTCGAAAGAGAAAAAAACGCAAAAAAAATATTATTTGAATTTGACGTCTTCATACAGTGTTCAATATGCGTGCGTCCTTATGTTTATTACAAATAATCTTCAAACAGTAAAAATTGTACTTACCCCATTAACCGCAAGTAGTTGTGAGCCTATTGCTAATGCATAGACGATCCAAAATGTTAGAATTGCTTTTTCCATTTTTAGCAGCTGCGTTGCTATAAAAAATTCTTCTATTCAAGGGCCCTTTTTAAATATTTCTATACTTTCGAAAAGTGGTGCAACGCGGTAAATAAGTAGCTAACCAGTGAATGGGTACGTCCATATATATTCTTTTTTTCAAAAAGGTGAAGCTAACAACTTATAAATTGAGTGAATTTATCACTTCAATGGTATATAACTATCATTTTTTTTTTACGTCACAAAAATAACAATTGTTGAAAATTAGTAGCGCTATAATTTCTCAAGTTTAGTACGTAACGCTCTAAACTGTTGAGAAAAACAAAAAAAAAGTATAGCAATGCGTTGTATTTGAGCCCAATTTTCATAAAACTAAGGAAATATGCAAATGGAAATGGCACCATTTATGGAGTTCAAAAACAAGCCCGCTGTGATGTTTCATCTTGATAATCCTTACAGACCTAGAACGAAATAGTGGATAAATTTTTAAAATTTTTTCGCAATAAGTAGCGTTGAGGTGAGATGTGTGATTTACCCCCCCCCCCCGCAATCTTTTTGAGGGGTAAGGTGCATAGAAATGTCAAAATTTTGAACTTTCTGCGCTAAAAATAGAGCATGGCAAGAGTACTCATGTCCTACAACATTTTGTCAAATATCACACACGCGACATGAAATTTTTTTTGAAAAATTCAAGTACCATTGTTTCGACATTGAATTTAATTTCGCAATTCGAAGAAATGAGACTAAAAGTGTTGCAAAAAAGTAAGAAAATTTAGCGAATAGAGGAGAAAAATTTTTTAATCCGAGGAAAGTTCCATAAAAAATGAACGCCCTCTCGTGGGAAATATTTTATTTTAGAAAAATTAGATTCCATTCTTCATTGGTAATTTCTATTTCTCCTAAGTATGTTTCATCTATCCAGATTTCATTTTGATCCAACTGAGTTGGAATTCAAAAAATTTTCAAAATTTTTTGAATATAGGCCATAAAAATCCGAGAATTGAGCAAATTGTAAGCGCGTTCTATATTTGCTTTTCGGGGTCAAGTTGAATATTTTTACATGTTCAAATCTTTATTTCTGGCAGTATTTGTTAATCATCAACAATTTTTCATCCATTTTTGTAACTCACAGAAAAAGTACTGAAATTTTTGAAAATTTTGAAAATTTATTGTTAGCAGACTTTGGAATTCAAACAAGGAATTTCCAATGTTGTTGGTTCAAATTTTCGAAAAAATGTTCAACTTCCTCCCCTGATTTTATAACAATTTACCTGAATGTTGAAAAATAAATGAAACTGCTCTGAAAAGACTTCGAACTATATTAAAAGTGGAAACCCTCTCCTCTGAGCTACTCCTGGCTACGTCACTGGATTTTTCGTGTTTTTATTACCAGTTGCACCCTTCACTTTAAAAATTTTCACTGTGATCAAACGTTGTTTCTTCCTCAGAAATAACAATTTGTACAGTCGCATAATATGGAGAAAAAATTGAGCCTTTGAATAAATATAGGTTCTTTAATCCTGAGCGTTTACAATTGCTAAGATTTTTACGCCTAGTGTTTAAAAGGGGTTAGAAAGGTTAAGATCTTAAATTTGGTGTTGGAGGTTAAGTTCTTTTATTAAGAGGAGGATTTTTTGCAT
>FIZR01011083.1:0-11822 GCA_900060175.1 Ferrisia virgata
TGACCAAATTTGCACATTTTTTACTTTTTAATACTTTTTAACAGTGTTTGATGTATTTTCACTTATTTCTATAAATTTTTTACCGAGTTTTTAATAATTTACAAAGATTTTTTTTCGTATTTTGAGTTAATTTTCACTTAATTTTCAACATTTTACCGTTGATCAAGTTTCGATGATTTTGAACGAGTTTTTTCCTATTTTTATTCTGGTTTTTACCAATTTTTCAACATTTTTTTCGCAATTTTTGACCAGTTTTCTGAGTTTTTATCCCGTTTTTTTTTTTTTTTTTTTTTTTTTTTTTTTTTTTTCCCTTTTTTTAAATTTTTTTTGGTTTTTTTCCCCTTTTTTTTTTTTTTTTTTTTTTTTTTTTACATTTTAGCCGTTTTTTCAACATTTTTTCGTGTCGTTCGATGAATTTTCTTCATTTTTTTTTACGTATCTTGATCAATTTTTCCCCAATTTTCAGCCTTTCCCACGATTATTTTCTTATTCTCGGTCAATTTTCGTTTATTTTCCAATATTTTTTCTTGATTTTGATTTTTGATCAATTTTCTGCATTTTCTGTCAATTTTTTATCCAATTTCAAATCATTTTTAACAATTATCCAAAGAGGATATTCAATATTTGAAGCATGGCATGTCACGACTTTTTTTCACTTCACTCTTGTAGATACGTTCATTCGAGTATATATGTTAATAAAATTGCATACCCAGTTTGCCGTAAATACGCATAAAGTGATGATGGAACTGTATACCCAGTTCGTCGTAAATGTAAGATGTACCTGCATAGTCTTGATTAGATTTTCGATGTTAAAATCATGAAGAACATCTTCTCTGCCCTTTTGATTTCTTTTGGATGCTGATTTTTCATAATATTACCCATCTTTCAATTGGTAACTATCGATCGGTTTAAAAATAAAAACATGTTTGTAACTATTAATTCTCTTCAGCCCTGCACAACAACGTGGAAATAATTGTATTTTTGACTTATTCATTTGTCGCTAATGTAAGCCTATATTATGCCAAAGCATGCCATCCAAAGGAACCCAAATCTAAACATAATAACGCGAAGTAAGTTACAAAACGAGGTCAAATTATGAGTAAACAAATACTGCTTGATATTTGAATTATTTCCCAAAGGTTTTTTTTTCATGTTTTTAGAAGATCTGGTGATACACCAACTCATTAGATTAGATGTACGTTCCACTTGCTTAAATTTCTATTTTCGACTTTTTGTCGACAAAGCTGATAATACCGAACAGTGTTTTTTTTTCTTTAATTTTTACTTTCGATGATTATTCTGCGGCGAGAGAACTAAATACAAGAGTTTATTATTCGCACCCTGTTTGGCGGCGGTAAAAATAAAGGCAAAGGTTTGTTAGTAATATTGCAGCGAAATTATACGTATAATTGCGAAAAGAGGGTTTTTGAGCGAGATAGCGCCATAGACAGGCGGCAAAGTGAGGGCGAGAGTTTGTATAAAAACACTCGAACAAAGAGAGACGAATTGATCGCGTTCCGCACCGCTCCCTACACGACCATAAACAGAAATATATATACGTTAGTGCTAGAAATTAACATCAAAGTAGCCGACAAGAGTGAGATAGGATCACAGGCAGGGAAAAGGAGAAAAACACCGGAGAAAAGAGAATGGTGTAGCGTCTATTTCTTCGACGTCGTCGTCGTCGTCGTCGTCGTCGTAGTAGTAGTTGGTCGTGAGCAAGCGAGCCAAAACTAATAATTCCAAGTCGAGCTAGCTCACCAGACTGCAGTCACGAACAAAATAATTAGATTCTCATTACCCAGTCGCAATATAATGTACCTACTGTATATGTGTAGTAAGCATGGTGGCAAAATTCCACGCAGAAGCTCGACTGCTCTGGAACAATTTAAAGTGGCGGATCCCGAATTTAATTAAATCTACGCTGCGAAAGCATTTTCTACGTTGACCTCGTGTACTACTGTGTACACCTTGCTACGTATAATGCTTAATACCTCGGTACCTACCTCTTTTGATTTTCAAGTGATGAAAAAACATGCTAGTCGAGAGAGCAGAGACGCGAGACGACAGATAGCAGGTATAAAGAAAAACGAATGTCGATGAAATAAGCTGCCAAATATACATACGGTAGATATATATACACCTTTGGACAAATTCGAGAGTGGAATTTTTTTTTTTTGCACCTCTTTTCTCGATTCGATTTGAAATTGATTTTGACGCGTTGTGAGATTTGTTTGCAGATATGTTGCACCTTAGGCGGTAACTTTCGCGTGTGTACTTACCTTTATATGCATAGGTATGGTAGGTATACGCTACAAATAGTATGTAGATAGGTTTATAGGATATGTAAACGTTTTGTTTATATAGAGGGCTGTATATTATGTGTAGTGTACGATGAGGGCGTGAAGAGTAGAGGGGAGTGCTAAAGTACATAATATGTACACATAGCTAGTACGTTCGAATTCGCGAACACATTACGAAGATGAATGTAAATATGTACGTACTTACATTTCCATAACCAGATTTTCATTTCTGTAACTGACAACGTATACAACTTATATCTCTCTTCATCCATTGTACGTATATGTCTGTGTATAGGAGCCGCACACGGAGCTCTTTTTGTTATGTTTGGTACATTGTGTAATAAAAGCACCATCGCAAGAGAGCATTCGATGTTGGTATACGCGTGTACGATATCGTTCTTTACCTCTCTACGTTTCTCTCTCTCTCATTCTCTTCCAAACACACACCATCTATCTGGTTATGTAAAACTTTGGCGATAGTGGCCCGGTAGAAGGGTACGCAGAGGGGGGGGGGAGGCGAAGAATAACTTAATTAATTCAATACTTTGAACAATTGTTTCTCATTTGAATTCGTTGGCGTAAAAAATTGTTTTCCGACGAATATCCGTAGTCGTAGTCGTCGTCGTCGTCGTGTAGACATTATCTAAATGAGAAAATGTTGATATGTAAATGATGATATCATACCCGTACATTAGAACAACGCGCTGGAAGCTGGAATAAAGTAAATTCTCGAAGAGAGAACTGTATACGAAATATTTTTTCATATTTTAGATTGTGTGTCCTTCTTCGCTGAAGAGAAATAGAAGCAGAGTTACAGCTACTTTGGGAAGATGGGCGACTGGTGGTAGAGATACAGGAACAGAGAAAGAAGGAGAGAGAGAGAGAGAAAAAAAAAAGACAGTACTAGCAGAACTCGTACGTACTAGTAGCAAGATAAAGTCGACGATGCGCGAGATAATCCTTGGCTCGGATTTAAACTAATAAAAGGTTTTAGATGTAAGTGCAGTCTAGCATCGTTGTTCAAACAGTCCTCATAGCGGATTGCTAATCTTGCCGAATGTCGTTCAGAAGGCGAATGGAATTTATTGTGATTTTTCGCTCGTCCGAGCTCGAACCATCGTGTCGTCTTCCTTAGTGAATTGGGTACGAGAACTGAACGTAGAATGGAACGAAACGAAGCGTTAGCGGCGTGATTCAACGTTACGTTATCAAAGCGACCGAATTTTAGTCGAATGCTTATTGCTTATGCTTAGCTTTGTTGAGGAAGTACATGGCATACGTAAGTATTTCCTAGGTGCATTGTAGTATGTACTGCACCTACGTTGTGTGCAGTGTTTACGTGATAACGAAATTATCAGCCGAGCTGAGCCGAAACGATGCACAGTTTGTAAATGTTATTCTGATTTTTTTTTTTTTTTTTTGGTGCAGGATAAAATAATGACCAAAATTTTATATAGTTTATGGGTTAGAAATTTCACACGTGTAGTTTGATTTGAAAATAGTTTATTTATTTATTGTAGGAAATTTTTGTATCTCATTGATTGGTTAGGAGTCAGGTTCGTGCACAAGGGGAGGAGGAAGACCCCCTTCCATGGACGAAAGAAATATGCATTTTTCTGGAAAATTACTCTATTAAGTCCAAAAAATCGCATAAGTTACCATGCATTTAGGAAAATGCAGTTTTTGATGATTGAAAATAAAATTTGCTGATGTATTTTTCTTCACACAATATTAAGTTTTGGAATTTGTGAGCTCAGGTCATCCAAAGTTGACACAAAATCACGACACAAACTACGGTAGGAAACTTTTCAAAAGTAGCCACAAAACTGAGGATTGGTCATACCAAACTTTTTCGTGAATACATCCTACAAGGAGAAGATCATCCTGTTTGTGAAAATTACAACGCACCTTTATTCATCGAACATTTTATGCCACTGTAACAAATTTTATACCATTAAAAATACTTTAAAATTAGGTTCAACACTTCCAGAAATTTTATGTCCCAATAAAATTTCCTTAATTTACAACATAAAATTTAATCAACTAATTATAATTTAATGTAAGTCACGTGTATTCCAATAGGAATCCTGTGACTATGAAACAAAAATTAAAAAAAAAACTGGATTATTCAAATTTTGATAGCTTGGCTGTTAATGGCTGCAACATTAATGGTCAACTGTTCTGTGTGGTTGTCAAAAGTTAAACGTCGTGGAAAAAATGCAGCGCAATTTTTGTCCATCTAGTGACAGTCTAAATCTGTCATAACTTGATCATTAAGCGTTGGTGGTCGGTCAACATTGGACTGTCAAGAGTAGACCAACAATAGTGGATCATTAACATCCACACCATCAAGATTTGGATTGACAACTTTCAAAGGTCCAAATCCATCCACGCTCGACTATCAATAGTTACCAGCCAACTGCAAGCTGTCAATAGCGGACCATCGAAATCTGAAAAGTCAAAATCCGGATGGTTCAAATCTTGATAGCTTGGCTAATAATGGCCTCAACATTGATGGTCAACTATTCTGTGTGGTTGTCACCTGGATCGTCAACAGTTGAATTATGTTCGACAAAATAGTTGAACGTTATGGAAAAAATGCTAAGCAATTTTTGTCCAACTGGTAACAGTCCATATTTGTCACCAGTTGATCTTTAGGAGTTGGTGGTCAACATTGAACCGTCAAAGAGTAGATCAACAATAGTAGATCATTAACATCCACACCATACAGATTTGGACCAACAACTCTTGTAGGTCCGAATCCATCCACACTTGACTATCAATAGTTGACAGTCAACTGTAAACTGTCAATGGTGGATCATCAAAATATGGACGTTCAAAATCTGGATTGTTCACATTTTAATAGCCTGGATGTTGATGGCCTTAACACGGATGGTCAACTGTTGTGGGCTGCTAACATCAGGATCGTCAACAGTTGGATCATGTTCGACAAAAAAGTTTAATGTTGTGGGTAAAATGCCAAGCAATTTTCGTTGAACTAGTGACAGTTCAGATTTGTCATCACTTGATCATTTGAAGTTGGTGATCAACAGTGGACTATCAAGAGTAGACCAACACTAGTAGATCATTAGTATCCGCATCATCAAGATGTAGACTGACAACTCTCAATGATCCAAATCCATCCGCACTTGACTATCAATAGTTGACAGTCAACTGTAAACTGTCAAAGAGTTGACTGTCAATAGCAGACCATCAAAATCCAGATTGTTCGGATTTTGATAGCCTGGATGTTGATGGCCTTAACACTGATAGTCAACTGTTTTGGGCTGTTAACATCTGGATCGTCAACAGTTGGATTACGTTCGACAAAAAAGTTGAATGTTATGAAAAAAATGCTTAATAATTTTCAAAATTCTTAATGTTGAAAAGAAATTACCAATTTTTTAAAAGAAGTTTTGTCACTTCAGATGAAATTTGAACTTCTGCTGGAACCAGTGAAGTAATAACATGAAAAATGTTGAAAATTTGCTTCAAATTTTTTTGTCAACATTCAAGTTGACGTTAAAAATATTGTTAGTCCGGATCTTGATGATTCACTACTGACAGTTCGTAGTTGACAATCAATTATTGATTGTTAAGTGTTGATGGATTTGGACTATCAAGAGTTTACAGTCCAAATCTTAATGGTGTGAATGTTGATAGTCTACTTTTATTGGCCAGCTCTTGACAGTCCACTGTCGACCACTACCTCCTAACGATCAATTGTAACTTTTTTGTAGTTATGAGGAGGTGCAGTGAGGATGATGAAAAGTCGCAACGCTTGAAAAGACTGGTCAAGGACTTTTACTAAATCGGCATGTCAAGTTTCAATCCCTCAGCTCGATTGGGAAGGGGTGGGATATGCATGGTACAGCCTTTTTTCAAAGTCAAAAAGGAAGAAAACCCCCCGTATCTTCCCTCCAAATTGACCTAGGAGGCAAATCGATTCAGTGAAACCCCAATAATTTTTCTAACTTGGGTCCCTTTAGACTTCCTCTCCCAAATTTGGGGATACTGAATTTTGGATCTAGATCATCCTCACTAAAAAGTATCGAATCCGTAGCCAATCTAAACTTACTGCTCAAATTTGACTGGTTTTGGCCGAGCTGAGGGGAATAAACGACCTTCAGTTTTGAGGGGAGAGGGGAGAGGATTAATAAATAGAAAAGAATAAATATCTGACATGGCCAAAAATTTTCTCAATGGTTTTCTAGAATTTCTAGAAATTCTAGAAAAATTCAAACTCTAGATACAAAATTCAACTTCCTTTGAACTTTGAAATATTGATTTTGCAATTTTTAAAAATTGGCACCTGCCGATAACTCACTGGGATAGCAGGGCCTACAAATTGCTCGCAATTAAATATTTTTTAATTCGCTTCAGTTTAAGATTTTGACCTTTTAACATATTGCACTTGGTCGTGTAAAATTGATGATCATTTTGGATTAAAATATCTATTATGATATTCCATTTTTGGAAAAAATTTTCAACAATTTTTTTTCAGTTTTTGAGAAAGTTTTTGAACTTTGGAGTCAGTTTTGCAAGTTGGAAAAGCTGAGAAAGAGAGCTAAAATGTTTCCATATCCTTTTGAGGTTATTTCATTGCTATTATAACCCACCGTTTACAGACCCAGCCAGGTAGTCCTCCATTTTTTAGTTTTCCTCCCTCGCGCTGGCATTGTCCTGCGTAACTGGTTGGACAAGCTAGAGTGGGTGATATTTGGATTTTAAGGAAGACACAACGTTGCATCTCCCTTCATTCTGTCCTCGCTCGTTTCCCATGTAACACACCCTGATTAGTCACCGGCTTGGTAGTCTGAAAATTATTGTACTTACAGGTGGAGAAAATGTCCAGGTATGTCTTTAAAGATAGAGTTCTTTATTTTCCTCCTTTATGTCAGCAAAGAAAGATGATAAATTTATATAATTCATTAAGTTTTGAAAGAAAAAAGTATACTTCATCCCTTCAACTTTGAATTTCAGCTAAAAACCAACGTTAATACATAAGTTTTATTGAGCTTTGGAAACTTGTAGAGATGAGTTTTTTTAATTTTACATACTCATCAGCAATACTGAACAATTTGGAATATCTCGAAGAAAGAATGTTTAGAATTGAGTAAATAATTAATTTCATCTTTTCGGATCGTAGAGTGGGTTATCCTATTTATACTTGTTTGGTTTGGGTTGCCACGCTGTGAGTCAAAGTATTGAAAACCTTTCGCCAAAACACCCGGAATAACGTCCTTTTTCTCATTATTATTATTATTATTATTATTATTATTATTATTATTATTATTATTATATAGAAATATGCGTTTTAGTCGATTTCGCGTCTGTGTAAGGTATACCTGAGTTTATTAAAGGTAACATAATCATAATAATAATACATAATAATATACTCATAGATTAAATTCAAAAGCGCACGAGCGAGCAAGCGAACATACTTGGGTATTTGTCGAGATAGACAATGTTGTAATACAAAACACGAGGTTCTGGTTTTAAAGCGACAACATCTTATGGTATAACGAGCTGAATAAAATAATCATCTATAATACCAGCTCAACTACACTGTTCGGCGGCAGTTTATCCGTGAAAAGGCTGAATATTACGGAGATTAGGATATCTCGCTACGCTTGTTTCACCTTAGCAGAGTATCTCTATCTACCTATAGTCGCTTAGCTGGTATATCTGCGGATATGCCGGCAGCTAATGTAAAATGTGCGGTATGGTATACGGCTGATGGGCTGGAAAACATGTCGGGGTGATGTTGGTAATCTTGAACAAGCTACATATTATAAATGGCTATCGGTTAATGTAAAGGATTTTCATAGAGTCGAGGGTGCGAACTGCGAATAGATGACACGGGTAAATTATTTACCTACCAGGGTTTATTTAAACAGCAGAAAACAAGCTAACATAACATAAGTAATGTGTGATTTAAAAAAATTTTTTTTACCATTTGTTTTTACAGTAGCCTGATGATTGAAGATTGAAAAGAGTGAACGAGTCGTCAACATGGTACCAATTGATCGGCTGGTCGTCTGGTTCGTGATGATATCGATTCTAGGTAAGCTTTTCATTTTAAATATTTAATTATGTGTGGATTTTCACCGATAAAAAATTATTATTTTGTGTGTACTGGTATTTTTCTTGTCGAAGGTTTTGTTTTTTTAACGTTTTTATTTGTTCGAAATATCGAATTTGCTTGGGAAAAATTGAACACGAATGGAGGCTTTTTTAATATTCCCTCGCCTATATTTATGATCATTGTATCGCGTATTTGATGTATTATTTTTGATTTTTTTTTTTCTTTTATCGTTCGCTATATCAGTAAATATGCGCAATGTAGTTTTCCGATATTTTAACGCAGCGGTTATCTTTGATCAACAAGATTATTTCGAATGAAATTTATATATTTGTAGGTACATAGTACGCACTATCCTCTCCCAACCTTTCTTGTTGCTGTGTAAAAGTATCCAATGCGATTAATTTTTTACCTCGGGAAAACCTAAACGTATATGTAATTAAATATATGTGTACCTGGTCTCTCAATGTCTTTTTTTTTTTACCCGCAAACAGCTTTAGAAACCTGATATCGGTGGTTAAAAAGTATCCCGCATACGATAAGAGAGATGCCTATTAAGTGCTTGTGGATTAGTAAACAATCTCATACTATTAGAAATAGGAGTTTACAGTTTGCTATGTTGATGTGTGTAAATTTCGTTGTAACGTTTACGGATGAGTTGAGCATTACCTGCATTTTGAGTTGAGAAAATGAAGTATGTATTTTCATTGAAATTCAAATTACCTATGTTGGCTCCTAAGGAAAATAGATTATCTTGTCAGAGTTTCTGTTCAGAAATGTAGATCATAAATCGTAATTTTAGGTCAGTTGGAGCACGATTAGGAGGGTTAGTGAAGGGTGTCAACAGAATCCGTACGGTGGGATATGAACTTCAGTAGCTAAAAATTTTATCCTCGTTTTCGTAGAATAAAAATAAAAGCTCTATGATATGTTTTTTTGAACAGTGGAAGGAGTAGAGATAGATATTGGTGTGAATAGTTGAAACCATAAGGAGATAGATCTAGGATCCCTGTCAAATACTAAATTTCAACCCCTTAGATCAAGTTGGAAGGGAGATATTTGTATAGAACAAACTTAAAAAATGAGAAAAACAATCAAAAAAGTACATTTTCGGGGCTGCAAAGGGGTGCAATGAGGATGAAAAGTCTAAACTCCCAAAAGGCATATGTGATATTTCCAATAAATATGCATTTCAAATTTCAATGTTTCAACTCAATGTTTAGTGGAGATACGCGTGGAACAAACTCAAGAAATAAGAGAACCCACCAAAAAAACACTTTTTTGGGGCTGTGATGGAGTGTAATGGTGATTAAAAAGTTTAAACTCTCAAAAGGCACATATAGAACTTTTACTGAGTGTGCATGCTGAATTTCAATCGACTAACTCAATCTAGATTGGAAATATGCTTGGTATGAAATCGCTTGCAATTTGTCGTATCCTCTTCAATACTAAGCTGGCTTCTGCACAGTCAAAGCTCTCTTAGATTTGATTGCAGGTTTGGTTTCTACATGAGCAGATACCATTATAACAAACTGGTTTCATGCCTGGGAGAAGCATATGAGAACAAATTTTAAATATTTCTCAAATCACTGAGAAATGCAGAGAATTTAACACTCCTGCTAAATTACGCTTCATAGATTATGCTGAAGTCTTCGACTATGTAAACTGGAAGACACTGTACGAGATACTTAAAGAAATGGGCCTCCCTGCTCACATTGTAGAGTTGGGTGGTGAAGAATGTGGTACTTTTCAGGTAGAGAGAGAGGAGTGAGACAAAATGCCTAATATCTCCCCTGTTCTTTAATAGGTATGTATGATGAATACATGACTTGGCGGGCACTCGAAGATTGGAATAAAGTTCTCGAATCTCAGATATGCAGATAACACAAACCTGGTTGCAGCAGATGAACAGGAGTTGATGGAGCTAATCAATCAAGTGAAAGCAGTGAGAGAAGAACTGGGATTTCGCGTCAACGCTTCCTAGACTAAAGTTATGATTATAGATTAGGCTGGATGTCATCCAGAGTCTGATATCCTGACAGAATATGAGAAAGTCGACACCTTTGTTTACTTGGGCTCGACCATAGAAGCCAATGGTGGATCTTCGGCAAAAATGCACCGCCGAATTGCATTGATAAAATCAGCGGTGACCAGACTATGGAATGTCATATATAACCATGAAGATATCCAATAAGACAGAGAAGGACCTGATCATAACCCTCGTGTTTCCTGTTTTTTTATATGCAACAGAAACATAGACGTTGAAGAAAGGTGACAAAAGAAGAATAGAGCCCTTTGAGATGTGAGCCTGTAGAAGGATGTTGAAGATCGCATGGACAACGTGAAGGACAAACTAGTCAATCGTTGAAGAACTGGAGGAGTCACAAAGGCTGAGCGTTCTATGTGAGAAGCGCATCATGGGATATTTCGGACACGTTGCCAGAAGGAATGAGGAGAGTATAGAAAAAGACATTCTCTTCAGCAAGGTACCTGGTTCAAGACAGAGAGAAAGATCTACTACATGGGCCGATACAATGAAAGCGCGAATGGGATCCGTCGTTGTGGCAGCAAAGAAGACATGGACTGGGAAGAATGGCGCACTTTGTTAGCAGCAGTAATGTCGTCAAAAAGGGAGAAACCCTCTACTTCTAATCGATATAAGAGGCTGATTTTTGGATATTGCATACAATTTTAGATTCCCTATCGATTAGTTTGAAATCCAATAATTTTTGCCACTTTAGCCTCTCAGTACTCCCTCCGTCCCTCCAATTTGGGTATGGCAGAATTTTGACTCAAAGTCATCCCTACTCAAAAATAATAAATCCTCCATCAATCCAAGTCTCTTGCTCAGATTTGATCGATTTTGGTAGATATCGAGTTGGGCAGTTGATTTTTAGTTTTGAGGGGAAAAAATAAAAAGGAATTAGCATTTAACTTGGCCAAAAATGGTCTCAATAGTCTTATAGAACACTAAAATCGATTTCTTTGATACTCCCTTTCAGGGTTGCCAGATGGAAAATGGCAAAATCCCCACGTCATTTCCTCAAAATCCTGAAAAAATCACCAAAATCACCAATTTTTTTTTTAAATCGTATTATGAGTCTAAAACGGTGAAAACACTGAACACCCCCTCCCCCTTCATCCAATAAACGAATTCAATTTTTTTTCCGAGTTCTTTCATCTTTTATTTCTTTTCAAATACATCTTAAAATTCTTATTCTTTATTGATAATATAATTGATACGAGGGGACCAGGCGGACCAGCGCCATATCATATTTTTTGTTCCAATTTCGGAGTCTGATTGCTTTTTTTTTCTTTATTTATGCTGAAAAAAAAGAAAAAAAATGAACTATATTTCAAGATTAATATATTGAAATAGATGATAGATAAGACAATGAACATCAAAAGGAATTTGATAAAACATAAAGGAATAA
>FIZR01011088.1:0-17595 GCA_900060175.1 Ferrisia virgata
AAAATAAAAATTTTTTTTTTTTTTTTTTTTTTTTTTACTTTTAATGGGTAAATACAAAATTTGTTATCGAAACGGAAAAAAATCATCGTATAACCAGAATTTTTCAGGAGGGAAAAAGTAAAAAAAAAAAAAAAATATGCCAGCATTAATATCAAACAATTTTGAAACTTTTTTTTTCGATTTCTATGTAAATTTGAATTGAATCCGTTTTTGGAAGTTGGACAGCAAGTTGTTAAAAAGTAGTCCTGGACTTCAAAGTAAAGAGTTTTACGTGATAGTATTTATTATGTATTTTATTTAAATGTTCTTTCGTATTTATTTCCTTCAAGTGTTGAATAATTGAAGCATTTTTATAATCGAATTTGAAACTTTTAAAAATATGTGTGGAAATTTTTTTTGTTTATAATTATTTTTTGAATTCGTATACGTTTTTTAGTCCTTGAAAAACCAGATTTCTTTTAAAAAATTATCTTTAAAATACTTCTGCCTTCCAGTTTGCTTTTATGAATTTGAAAGATCTGTATCATTTAATTGATAAGTATAGGCCTAAGTATTAAGTACGTATTCTTTCATCGCTAACAGAGCAGAACGAGACCGAGTCTTTACGAATGACTTTGATTTCTTTATTTTTTACTAAAGATTTTATTTCAATATTCGTAACGCTTATTATTTACTACTTTTTTTGTATGTTCATCGTTTTTTTTTTTAATTTTAGTGTTTCTTTGAGTTGAATAAACAGTTCTTAAATTAGCAAAAAAAAAAAAATTAATATTTTTCAATACTTAGATTTGTTTGGCAAGCTGTTGCTTGTTATTATACGGTTATATTAAAGTAAAATTAATTTTGATAATTGATTGAAGCAGAAAAGACGAAGAGATTTTGATAGAATTGTTTTTAATTAAAAATAATTAATTCGGTATTAAAGAGTGTTGCGATCGTTAGCGAGTCGCGAAAATATTTTTTGAAATCAGATAAGTTACTATCGGTACTTGCCAAAAAAGAAACGAAAATTTTACGTCTCGTATTTCGCGCAACCAAAGTCTAAGTAAAGGTATTTTCTAAAGGGACAGCCTGTTAGACGTATGTCGTTATGTACTAAGGATACCATCGAGAATAATTTGCTTTTGTTTTATTCTATGGAAGAGGTAAATCTCAACACCTGATGTTTAGCTGTTGGAGCCCATCATAGTGTTGTATGTTACGTTAAGGTATAAGTAAACTATCATATATTAAGTAATATCTAACAGCCTTCAAGTTAGTACTAAGATATGGAAGGAAAGAAAAATACTACGTGAGGTATTTTGAGATTTTTATGCCACGCGTAGATTTTTTCCTTCATTGAGAAATTACGTATTTCTGTTGTGGAAAAAACATTGATGTTTATGTTTGAGTTGAATTTTTTTTCCTCGTTTTGCCAAATTTTGATTAATTTTTTTCGTGTAGCTGGATACATTACGTTGTGTACGGTTTGTACATGAGTTGTAAAGATATGTGATGTACGTTTATACAGTTGGTTGCTGACGTACTTATTATAAAGATTGTAAGGGCTCACTCGTCTGTAGTATGGTGTGTGGTTTAGTGATTGAAGTAATTCGAGAGAAATGTATGTATTAAGAAGCATGTTCCTTTGCATCGCTCGCACCGACCGTGGTGTATTATAGAGTTTTTTTTTATTGAACGAATTTTTCGTTCCGAAGTATTATAAAAATTTACCAATTTTGCTGTAACGATGTATGAGAAATAATATAAAAAGCTTATATGAAATCTTGTTTCTGCATATCATATTCGTTGGATTACATCGTTTGATATTTTCAAAGTATTTCAATAATTTTCATTTATAAAATAACGGAATAGTTTCGCACTGAAATTGAATTCTTTTCTAAGCTGTGTTCTCATGTTCTATATCTTGTAAACTGACTGAATTTTTCAAATCGATGAATAAACCGAGTACTTAGCAAATGTAGATTTTGCTTCTTACCTATTTTTGGCCTGATTTTTTCAGTCATATTGTTAAAAAAAAAATCAGGTTATTATTGTCTATCGACCAACGAAACGACGTTAAATGAAGAGGAAAGGATCATCAACAGGATTGGTCTCCTGATCCTAAAACATCCTTAAGACTGTTTTTCTATTTTTGGGCCTCTAGAATATTTATTTTTGTTTTTATCCTGACTTTCTATGTAATATTGACCACGAAAACCTGATTATTAAACTCTGTCGACTTATGGCGAATGAGGGGGAAATATCAACAATATTCGTTTTGGGATCCTAGAAGACCATTACGACCATTTTTGGCCACGTTATATATTTATTTTTATTGTTTTATTTTTTTTCTTCAAAACTAAAAAATTATTTGCTCTGCTTGATATTGACCAAAATCGATTAAATTTAAGAAATACACTTCGATTGGCGAGTCATTTGATATTCTGGAGTGGGAATGATCTGGGGTCAAAATTTAGTTGTGCCCAAATTTGGGGGAGGGGATGATGAGGGGCTAAAATTGCAAAAATGATTCTTTTTTGAGTCAATCGATAGACCATTCAAAGTTGTACAACATATCCAAAAATCAGCCTCCCAAGTCAATTAGGAGGGGAGATATAAGAGCCCCCCCCCCGCTTTTTGACTTTGGAAAAAGACTGTTCTTTCGCTATCTTTCCTGCTAATTCAGCTGGGAAGTTGAAATTTGTTACGTGGCAATAGATGTGTCTTTTAGGGAGTTTCGACTTTTCAGACAAATTACGCTCCTTTACAGTCTAGAAATATGGTTTTTTGGGCTGGTTTTCTTATATTTCGAGGGTTTTTCTCCAATTGTTCCCTTCCAAGTTGAGCTGGTGAGTTGAAATTTGGTATATAGATTTAGTGCGGGTCCTTGATGTGTTTTTTTGGAGTTTTGACTTTTCACCTCCTTACAGCCCCAAAAAAGTTGTTTTTTGTTTTATTTTTTAAATTTGTTTCTCGTATATATCTCCCCCCCCCCCTCATTGTGCTAGGAAGTTGAAATTGGTATGTAGATTCAGTGTAGATCCTGGATTTACCTTTTGGTGCTGTCGACTTTTTAGCCCTATTGAACTTTCCCCTTCCCCCTCCACCCTATCACTGATTTGAGCGACGATTTTTTTCAATTCGCATAATTATGATATTTCATGAAAATCAAGCCTGTACTTGATACCAATATAGATCACTTAAATTCGGCCAGTATACTTAGATTGATGGCAATGTAGATATAACTATAAAGTTAAGTTTATAGTATAAAATAATTTAAGATATGAAGAAGCAGAGGCCAATGAATTGTGAAGATTATTCGTTTTTGAATCAATCGATTAGAATCAAAAGTTCTATAATATACCTCCTTTTGAAGTCATTAGTATAGCGGGAGGTTGTTTCCTTTTTGAACTTGAAAAAAATTGTCCAGGGTCTATCTTCAATCTCTCTCCACCTTTCCACAAAATATGGAGGTTGAAAATGTAAAAATGTAAATTCAGTATAAAATTTCTTTGGTATGTGTTTTACGTGTTTTAAATATTCACTCCAAAATCAGCCTCTACCCCTACATCTGAGGTATTGTTTTTTCTTTTAATTCCAAGGTTTTAAATTCTTAAGTTTGAACATTGGCGTAATTTTAAGTGAAGGGACTAGTTTTTCAAAGTGAAAATATTGACCTAAAAATGAATAGGTATTCAAAAAGTGTATAAAATTATATTATTTAGTTTGAATAATTTTTTACACTATTCCTACGGATATTTTGTTGGTATATGTAGAATATCGTTCTAATAATTCAGGCAAAAAATTAAAAAACTAATACTATCCATTAAAATTCAAAAATTAAATTTCATTAGTACGAATTTCCTTCAGTTTTTATCACCACCTATAATGATGACTTGCAAATCCAACTTCCTCGACACTGCGTTCTCTGGTTACTTCGATAATTTAGAAAAAAAAAAAAAGAAGCGAGGAAGTAGGTGTAATGGCAGATTTGATTGATAGCGTTTAATTAATTCGACGATTGATTTTGGTAAATGAAGAATTGAAAGTTTATGCCGTGAATACGTCGCGTCGGTTACCTCATGTCCCGTATTCGTCATGATGGGTGGTCTGGCCAAAGTTACAAAAAACAATGGTCCCCAAAACACGAGGTATGCTGTAGTTATGACCAGGAACATTTTCACCTTTTGGATACCTTCACGTTCCATGCGTAATAAATAATTACGCATACGACGATGCTCTTCTATGGCGTTTCTGAAACCATTCGCTTTCACTGTCTGTAAAAAAAAAAAAAGAAGAAAAAAAAGAAACACGTAAACCAATGGAAACGTAGCTGAATAAATAAATTTTCGTATATTCAACGTACACTTCCGTCGGCATTTGTGCCTTTGCCTGCGGTTCTCACAGGAGCATTTGAGCCTGTAACGTTAACTAAGGTGGTAACTAAACCGGTGACTTTGACAGCTTCCACGTTCGCTTTGGTTAAATCTCTGTGTAATTTATGTAAGTGAAATAATGTCAACATGACGCAAATCACATTTATCGATATCCATAAAACGTTCAATATATAATGACGGAACGGACCGTGAACCAAAGGGCAACTCGGAGCGTTACGTATCGTTTCCGATCGTGCTGCCAAAGCGCCGCTCAAGAATGTCGGCCCTAAATTTATGGTTATACTGGCAAACCATATCATGAATGCTCCGAATAATGCGCATTGCGGAGAATCCATCAGTAAGGGTCCAGAGATTAAACTTTCATCGCTGCCATCTTCTGGAAAAACTGGCGAATCATTGAGCACCGTCGTGAGCATATTTATCGTCGATACGGTCACCAGCAGAAGGAAAGCTGTTTCGACTAGACTGCATTTTCGAATCGGTTCGCAGTGCAGAATGCTCGAACCTAATGGTAACAAAATGGCCGCTCGGCCGCAATCAACGGCCCCCTGGTGAAATAATAAACCTTGAGACCAGCTGTAAAATTATCACGAAATGATTATGCGAATAGTTGTCAATACCTCGTGATTATAATTATATAGCTATGTAATTAAAATAGGTAACATTTCTGGACTCCTGCTTCCCTACTTTCATGGTTTTTTCTGTTCTCAGTATGAAATAATTATTTATATTGATATTCCGTTATATAAGACGTTGTTTAGAAAACCTAAAATATAAATTTTTTTAAACCCACCCTCGCTCCCAGCACATAAAATACTTTTTGAGAGGCCTATTCAACGCATTTTTCAATTCTTGCTAACATGAATTGGTTCCAGACATTTTTGAAATTTTGTTCGCGCTTTCACATCTTCATGTATTACCAATCCTCTCCAAATTTTGATTCTGTTTTTAGAATAATTTTGTATGCACATTAAATGTTTTATCTGAACATGACCGTGCGCTGGTCCAGTGCGCAGGGGGGCAGGAAAAAGCTTCCAAATGAGTGCAAAGTCAAAAAACAGCGGCACCAATGTACGTCGCCTATTTAATTACGCTGATAATTTAGTCCCCTCCATGCTACAGATAGAGATAGGTCGAAAATTTTGACGAATCTTAGGCCTTCTACCTTTATTTTAAAAAAAGGCTAAGTAGAATGACCTAAACGAAGCGAGGGCGAAAATTTGCATAAAACCAAATGTGAAAGGTACAAAAATGTGCATTAAAGAGCATTTTGGATCTCGTTTTTAGCACTTACTAAATTTTCTTGAAAACATTTGGGGAAGTTCGCGCCTTCTATACCTCCTTCATTCGTGCCCATTGTGCCCCCTACTCCAACCAAACCATTCTGAAAGAAGATTTATTTAAATTTTGAGCAAAAACTAATTTTGAGGATGAGAGATGGAAAATAAACCTTTTAACATATTGTTAAGCTTCAAATGTCGCCAACAAAAATTCTAAAAAAAAAATATATATGTCATGGGCCTACTACATGACTATTTTTTTTTTCGTTCTTCCAGGTTTGAAAAATCATGTAAATATTCGGTTTTGAAATTGAGAAATACGTGTTTTGTGATGAAAAGGTGATCGAAAATTTTTTTAAAAATTCGGTTGAGAATTGTAGAATATAAAAATATTAACTCGTATTTGGAACACATTTAGGACGATATCAGGATGTAGGGGTGAAGTAGGGGGCCAAAATTTTTACCAGCGAGTTTTCAGTCTATAGAGACCAACTTCCAGTAGATAGTTTGAAAATCCCAGCCATAGGCCGATTTACCCCTTTTTACTCGGCTATGCCCTTCAATTTGGGTTCCTATTTTTCCGACCTCTCATTCCTCGAGAGTCAATCCTCTTTCTGGAATACACTGCCATCTCCTCACATATGGCTAGTAATTAAATTTGTAGCTGGAAGTATTTGGAATATTTCGGTTTATGTGTAAAATTTTGATCAAACCACTCCCTCGCCGCTTATTTTACAAAATGTTCGTAAACATTTTCATCAAAATTAACTGACATATGACCCTATTCAATAAAAGCAAAGAGAAAATGATATATACTCGAAATTTAGCATCTTTCACTTTAATAATGTCAACGTGACGCAAATCGCATTTATTATTTAATGGATGCCCAAAAAGTGTTCAGTATAATGTAATATTGGAACGGATCGTGAAGTATTAGAAGGCAACTCGGAGCTTTATGCATCTATAGAAGCTTATGTACGTATTTTTATTTTTCGACGCGTTTTATACGAGCACAATTTGCCAAAAAACGAGCTTTAGAAATGAAGAGAGCTGAAGAAATGATCTCGAGGTTATTTAACTCCGTATTGTTTGACATGCAATTTAATCCATGTAGATTGTATTCGTATAATGGCATAAGGTATATCAGCATCATTTTTAAACGGCTTAGGTATTTATTTACATTTTCTTGTAAGTAGAATTGAGTTAGTAGAGAGATTTTGGAAATTATGGCTAAATTTGATTTTATATTCAAATTACAGGTATATTAGAAAATCGTACCTAATGTCGTACCGAAGAATCTTATTAATTGGTGTACCTCTACGTACCTACAGTCTTTGGGTATTTCACCAGTTAAATCCCATTTGAGTGTATTTGTTTTATCAAATGCAATGAAGATTTAAATTTATGCAGCTAATTGTAGCCTTGTTCGTAAACCAAATCGAAAGTTGTATGGATTTGCGATGAGAGAAATTACGAGTAAACCCTATAATCTAGACGTGGTGTTTGATAAAGTCGTTACATTTGTGTTTAATCATGCGCTTCGTGTAGTAGATGAATAATTATTAATTTCATTTTACCAACCCTCGCTGCTAGAAATACCCGATTAGAGAACCACTTCAATTTGCGATCGAAACTTTGACCTGTTGCAATGGAAATATATTTAAATGAACTTCAAAGACTTAAATAAATTCGTTTAGTTCATCTTTTCAAGTTAGTTTTTCAATCAATAAATTCGTCATTTGAACAATTTTTTAGTCTTAATTAGATACAAGTATAGATTTGTAGAAAAGTATTTTTATTTTATTTCAGAAAACATGATGTCTCATTTCAAACTGAAAAGCAATACTTTTTTTTTCGAGCTTCTATTGGAAAAGTTTATCATCAGCAATTTTGTGTTTGGTGCAAAGTAGAAGATAGTTTCATATAAATGGTTTTTGTTTTAGCCTTCACAGATACTTGCGGTTAGAATAAAGTTTTATATATTTCATCCAATATGGGACATCATTTGTAGAAAATTTCCTGAGGCAGTCTGTTCGATAATGGGTGTAAACATTTTTTTCTTCTCTCAAAAAATTACGTGCTGCCAATTTTTTCTTCATTTTTTTCGATGTGAAAAGGAAGGGAGATGAACGTGGCATCATCAAGACATAACGTTTTTGCCCTATCGAGTATGTACTGTAGGTATTTAAATAGGACTTCGATGTTGTAATACATGTGCATTCGCAGGAAATTTTTTTCGTTGAAAATATTGGAATTTATATTCATTTTAGCAATAGGTAAAATACCTATTACATTTTTACGTAATGAAGGATACATTTTTTTTTTGTTATTCAAATAAAATTCAAAATCATATACGTAAACTTTTTTTTTTCGTGTAATTTTTATTATACTGCCTCGCCTTTTGAGAAATATCTATCAAAATTTTCGTAACGTGAAAATTAATCGAATTTTATTTAAACTCTTCGTTTTATTTGCCACAAAAGTTTTAAAAGTTTGAGAAAGAATCGTATTTGATTCAAAAATTAACTCTATTAGGATTGCATTCGAAAGAATTAACATATCGGATTAACTTCATCTTTAAAGCTAATTCGGATTCACTAACTTTGGTGCTTACAACTTGGAGCAAAAAAATATTTTTCAAAAGGTTATTAAAATGAGAAAAGAACTAGTTGGTTATACGCGAGTGTTTTTTTTTCCTTTAATCGGTATAATATTAATAAGGTTAAAACTGAGCGAAAAAACTTGAAATTGTTTTAATTACGGTTATAGTGCGTCAAATGCGGAATAAAAGGTAGAATATTCTTCGCAACGAGATACTTTTGAAGTTGATTTCAATTTGCACAAGTTTTCGCGTAACAATTGTTTTATTAAAAGTTGAAATTTTTGTTGCAATGAAATTGTAGCGAGTGCGATAACGTCGTAAACGTGTTTCTTCGAACTTTCGTACTAGCAACGCAACATTATGTGGTTACGAAAGCTGCGAAGTTTATCCTGTTGTCGTTATTATTATTATTTTTAGTGTAAGGCTTAGAGAAACTTATATGCTGGTGAATTCTCCTCGAAGGCGTATGTTACTCGTTAAGACGTAGGATTGAAACGATTTTTCAAAATAATCGATTTTTTTTTTTTTTAATGCTAAAAATTCACCATTTGTGCGATTACTTATTTAAAGATGGAGCGCGAACGGAATATGAAAGCGGTGAGAAGAAAAATTACTCTTGAACAAAATAACGTTAAAACTTACCACACCTTAGCATGTACCAAACTATCGAAAATCCCAACTTGAATAATTAATTTACTAAACGTCAGGGCAGGTGAATATTACTTTACGTAGCTATATATAGTTGCGTTTAAGGCTAGGGCAAGGCTCGGCTCGGCTCGACTAAAATTATTTCAGTATATTTCTTAAGGTATAATTTGTACGAGTACTTAGTTTTTTAGCTCGACATATTGGTGTATAAATAACCACGCGTAGGTATACTTACCGTCTAAGATGTTTGTTGATTAAAATCAAAGACATCATTATGATATTCGCAATCACTCCCAGTAAACCTAAACTCAGTATGATGGTTGCTTCTGCTTCTCCATCCGGATGACATTGAAAACTTTTGCTAGAATTTGTACCATTTGAAGAAAAAGGACGTAGATTAGGCACACCGATCATAGCAACCGCTGATCCTGCGAAAGAAAAAGTATTATTTGTTTACTTTTTACTTCGTGAAAAAGAAACGAAGCAAACTTCATCGTGGTAAAAAATTAAATAGGTGAGGTTTACGATGTGAAGTTTAAATTGTTTGAGTGAATTCATTTTATCATGTTTTTAATTATACGGCGGTGAGCTATAATAATTTAACTTTACACAGTTGGATAAAAACATTGTTGTTGTATTAGTTGTAAAAAAAAAAAATATTTATGAAAAAGAAACAACACGACGGATGTAAGTACCTAGGGAAAGATGTTATCGGATGAATTAAAACGTGGGTAATACGAGCAAACGATGCTTAATGGTTCAGACGATAAAAGGGGTAGTTTCATATATTTTTCAAGTACCTGTAAAAGTAGCTTTATTTGAATGCTTTTTTAATTGTTTTCTTCACTTTGGTAAAATGATAAGTTATGTATAAAGCATTTTTCCTCCCTTTTTTTTTTTTTTTTTTGGATTGGGATATTTAAATGGAATATTAGTTACTATTTGCATATATATTGAAACCAGGGCGTATTCGAAAGTGCAGCTTCGCAAATTTTATGCAGCTCCAAAAAAAAATTAAACAGTTTCAGAGATTTGAACATTTTAAATATTTTTTACGATACTCAAGCAACAAAAAAGAATTAATTAAAATTTCACAAAATTACAAGTTAATAGGCTAATACACTTATGCTAATTATTTTTCTTACAACTTCTAAAAATGCACTTTTTGATCATTAAAAAGTTAATTTTTTCAAACATTTTGCCCTTGCTTTGCTCGGACATACCATTCAATTCATTTTTATGAATTCGGCTTCAAAAAATTATGTACAGAGAAAGTGGAAATACCCTCCTTTGAGTTATTCCTGGCTACGCCAATGAAGCAGTTGTAGGTTCAAATTTTCCATTACTGGTATAAAGTAAAAAATTTCTCAATGGAACTATGTTTGTGCAACTCCAAAATTTTCTTAGAATACTCCCTGGTTGAAACAACCAATGGTCTCGATGATAAAAATCATTTGATAAGTTTAATTGCAACTTTCCACTATCATCCGTTAGGACAAACAGGTTGAAAAGAGAATCTTGTTTTCATGATTTAATTCAATTTCATTCGATTAAAAAAAAATCGATTTATATTTCTATTTAAAATTCACTTTTTCAAGTTCATACGACTGTGGTTATTTGATGGTAAAAATTCATTACCATTGAAAGGTCTACGATAGAGTGATTCGATTTATTTTAATAACTTAAAAGTGGGGGAGTAAAACAAAAATTGCCAAATGTTAACCATATAGAATAGGTACTAAGACTCCTCTCAGTTGAGTTGAAAATTTCAAAATTTACGTAATAATGAAACAAAATTATCATTTTTTTCAAGTTTTGAAATGAAAAATTATAGTATACTAAAGTGAATTCATTTTTGCAAATTTTAGAAAATTAACAATTGCTGGTGCTCAACCGTTACCAAATAACCTCAGACCAATGTGGTGAAAATTTTGAGCATCAAAACTCAAATTTACTCTTTCCAGTAAAAGCTCAAAGATATAAACATTTCAAAAATTGCAAAAAAAAATTTCAAAAAATTCAACAATTGGTAGTTAATAGCTGCTAGATAACCTCAAACTAACGTAATAAAAATTTTTGGCTTTAAAATTCAAATTTACTTTTTCAAATGAAAGCTAAAATCTATAAAAATTTCAAAAAATTTAACAACCGGTGCTCAATAGCTGCCAAATAACATCAAACTAACGTAATAAAAATTTTGAGCTCTTCTTAAGTTTAATTTTCCTTCCCAGTAAAAGCTCAAAGCTAAAAATTTCCAAAAATTTTTCTTAAAGAAGAATTTAATACTTACTGTTATTTTTACCTAAAATAATGAACAATAATAAATTTCTATCTGTACCGCTTAAGCGGGGGGAGGGGGTTGCAAATAATTTGAGAAAGATCCTATTTTCAAATATAATGATTCTAATACCATTATTTTAACTCGTTTAAATTACGTCCATCATTTTTTCACCTCCTTTACGTTTTCTAGTAGTTCTTAACCGTCACAGTCTTTTGAGAAATACGTGAAATTTTCATTAAGAAAGAATAAAATAAAAGTTTTCGAGTAAGATCAAGGGACTTTCGGAAATACAACCCCTCAAATTTAAAAAAAATCCAAAATTGCAAGGGTCAAGTGAATAATGGCTTCTGATGACTTTTAATTTTCCAAAATGAAATTTTTCGACATTTAAAAAAAATATTACAAAAAGGTGATAAATAATGTTTTTACTGATCTTTCTGGAAAAAAAGGGTACAGATGAAAAAATTATCACTATTGGTTATTTTCAGTAATAATAACAATATCAACACTCGCAATTTTTGAAAATTTTTTACATTTTTTCAACTTGAAGCTTTCATTGGGAAAGGTTGCATAAAATGCTTATGTTCAAAATTAAGGGGTCTGTATCTACATAAGTTTCTCGAACTCTACCCGAAAAATGTTATTCTGTTCTTTCTAAATGAAAATTGTTATATTTCTTTTTCAATTCGAAGGACATTTCAATCCACACTCCACACAGACCATTCAATTTTGAAAGTAGACACTTTGTACAAAGAATATGTTTTGTTCATGAGGAGCTATGCAAGAATCCTTGATTGCAAAAAATATTGCTCCCAATTTTTCATTTCACCAACACTATCTACCCCTTTAAATTTTGAATAAGACAGCTTGTTCATATACCTATTTTTACTTATTTCATCGGTTTCTACTCAACTCCTATATTTTTTTTATAAATACGAATAATAGTATTATTATAATATTACTTATCAATGTTGGTAATCCTGCCACGCGAAAATTTGCCGCGTGCCGGGTAAAAAAAAGTATGGTGTGTATGGATATCACGGTATAGTACTACACTATGGGCAATAATTTATATAGATGGCGATAAACCCTTCTGAGTTCTGACCGTTCCCTCATTGGTAGCTAAAAAAGTTACCAGAGTATGTTGGGGCATTTTATTGTTCAAGTTTATTGGTATCGAGTACTTTGATTTATTGATGAAAAATTATTTCATTGACGTGATTTGCGAAATAATCCTCGATTGTACTTTTTATATTCTTTTCTATGGTAACCCCGAGTTAGTTGGAGATGAAAACATGCGGGTGGTGCAAAGATGATAGTACTTGTTGCCATTCAAAAAATCTCATTCTTTCAAAATTGTACCAGTTTTTAATTAATTTTAAATAGCCTCGGAAAGGAGAAGATGTTGTTAAATAGGAGATACAAGAACTCTGACTCATTGTAAACCAATCATAAATATAATATGTCCAATTTGAAATTTTTCGAAGACTCGGAGTAAAATTAAAAAAAGAAAACGCTTGCTTTCTATAGTTTTTATTTTGCTCTTTCTTCGAAGCGAGCGCCTGTTCTGCAATTTTACTTAATTAACTTATCTGTTTATATGTAGTTGAAAAATTAAAGGGTTTTGCACAAAATTATAAAATATTTTAATGTTTTTTGGGGTTTCAGTTTATTTTACCTACCTAGTACCTTTAACGTCTTATATTCTCTTTATATTAAATGTACTACGTTAACGTTGTGAACATTTGTTGCTCGTTCGAATGGACCTAGAATTTTGGTTACGGATACTTTCATTTATCTAGTAGACTTGTACTTATTTGGGCTGTATTGATTTTATTATTGGGTCTAACTGTGCTTCTCATTCCATGAAAATCTGATAACTTTTCGACGAAACCATATGTTTCGATATTTATAATCTTGTGTACATTGCATTAGTTAAACATGTCTTGATTTATGGATGAAACTTACGCTAAAATACCCCTATAAATTTCATAACAACGATGCTTATGTGTATTGCAAATCGATTTGAACCGTAACAGTATAAAGATGTATTTTTTTTTTATGGAGTTGAACAATTAATTTGAAGAAAACTTCGTGTATGGTAATTATTTTACTGAGAATTATAAAATTTATTTTGACTTGAAATGTAATTATTGATTTTATTAATGCAGTTTGCTCCGGACACAAAGTATCTACTATCTGTATCAAAATAGTATTTGAGTATCAAAATTCACGAAATTAAACCAAAGTTGTGCAAGGGCCCAGATAGCTCATTTTTTTAGCCAAATTTTCTATGTCATATTGTCAATGAAAACCGAACTATTACCGTCTATCAATCTACGGCAGATGAGGAGGGGAATATCAACAAAATCCGTTTTGAGGTCCTAGAAGAGCAATACGATCATTTTTGGTCATGTCTGATATTTTTTTTTGTTTTTTTTTTCTTTATTAACGCCGTGTTCTGCGAAGGTGGCTAGAGGCGTATTGAAGGGATAGTTGTTTAAAGAAAAGGGTTTAGTCCAGTTTTGGTCACAAAAGATTGTATATTTTGAATTTCTTGACGATTATCGGCCAGGACTTCTTCAGGATCGTTTGATGTAAGATATAGGATTTTTTTTCGTTGATACTTAGGAAATTCGAAGAGTATATGAGTTATGGAGATTTGCCATTTGCATGATGAGCATAAGAGAGGAGAGTTTTTATTCAGGAGGTAGGAATGTGTCAGAAGAGAATGACCTGAGCGCACTCGCGTCATGATTACGTCGTCTTTTCTAGAGATGTTGAAGTTATTTCTCGGAAGTATATGATTTTTTATGTTTCTTAACATTGTTTGAGGAGGGAATTTGTTGCCAGAATGGTTGAAATGTGGATAGGTTTTGTGCTTTGATGAAGTGCTTCAAGTTAGTGAGAAGGATAGGGATAGGGATATTTTGGATAGGTTTGTGCAGTAATGCAATTTTGGCGGAAGAGTCAGCTGTTTCATTACCTGCGATATTTCTATGTGAGGGAACCCAACATAGGACTATTTTCTTGGACGAAGATGAGAGGATGTGGATAATTTCTCGTCCTATTTTATTATTAATATTTTTTTTCATTCAAACTAAATAATTATTTTGCTCATCTTGGTACTAACCAAAATCGGCCAAATTTAGGAAACATGTCAGTTGGAGGTGAATATTTGATATTCTGAAGGGGGGGATGACCTCGGGTCAAAATTCAGTTGTGCCCAAATTTGGGAGAGGGCATGCTAAGGAGCTAAAATCGAAAAAATCGTTCTTTTTTGAGCCAATCGATAATCCACCAAAAGTTGTATAACATATGCAAAAATCAGCCTCTTAGGTCAGTTAGGAGGGAAGATGTGAGGGTTTTACCCTCTTTTGGGCTTGAAAAGGAGCTGTTCCTTCCCTATCTTAAGCCAGAATTAAGCTACGAAGTTGAAATTTTGTATGTAAACTTGGTACGGGCCATAGATGCGCCTTTTAGAGGTTCCCTTACAGTCTATTAATGTGGTGAGGGAGGGGTGTTCTTTATGTTTTGAGTTTGTTCCTCGAATAACTGCCTTCCAAATTAAGCTGGGAGGTTTAAATTTGGCATGTAGATTTAGTAGGGGTTTTGAATGTGCCTTTTGTTGGTCTCGATTTTGTAACCTCATTGTACCCCTTTGCAGCCTCAAAAAAATTGTTTTTTGCCGATTTTTTTATGTTTGTTGCTGGCATGTCCCCCCCCCCGCTTCATTGAGCTAGAAAGTTGAAATTCGGTATGTACATTTAGTATAGATCCTAAATGACTCTTTTGCTGATGTCAACATTTTAGCCCTATTGCAACCAACGCTTACTACTGATTTGCTTTTTTTCAATTCACGTGATTATAATGTTTCATGAAAATCAGGCTATTTTAACTAAATTTCTATACGAAAATTCTTGTTTTCGAGCGTAGATTTTTTCAAATATGATTTTATGCGAGTATTTTTCTAGCGACTCGAATCACGTCTCATAATGATGTTATAAATTTTTTTCTAAAGATTCCAGTTTTGATATTAGGTTTTTATTAAATTTCGACGTTCGATAGTATTTTGTAATTATTAAAAAGAGGTATCTCGTTTACGCTCATTATAGGCGATAATCATTTTCTCTTTTAGGACTAAACATTACGGTATTCTTGCTTTCTATTATATGATCAAGGACATTGATAAAGCTCAGGAAATTATTTAACGCCGCGGTAAACGAGAATATAATCAAGACCACGTGGACTTGAACATTGTACTCCCATAAAACGCTTGTATCCTTTTCAACTGTAATTTTTCGTTGGAAGTAAAAAAAAAAAAAAAATTGCATCGTCATTGTACGCGTAATCCTCCATGTGAACGCACGATGAAAAAAGATGAAATAAAGGAAGAAAGGTGTCGAAATATCAAAGTTTTAAAGCCGTTAACAAATGAGCTTTCGCCTATACGTATATAGGGAATATAATGAAAAGAAAATATAAAATATTTTCGATAGAAAAACAAACTGAAGAAATGTGTTTCAAAGGGGATCATGTCCATGCAGTGTACCGTACACGTCCAATAAGGTATAAAATATTGTTAAATAAGCTAGTTCTGAGTGTGCTGTGCACTGTGCAGTGGGAAAATATGTTGACGAATATTGTTACCTGTGAAAGGTGCAATACGTGCACAAAGAAGAATTCGACAATACATGCTTTATCGGATGTAACTGGATTTCTTTAACAAAATGAAAGGATAAAAAGTTACAAAAACTGAAACGTTAAGTAACCTTTAATGGTGATCGTAAAAATTTAATATCGTTGCGTTGGCTTTGCCGCGAACCTAATCGTTTTCTCGTAAACAGAAGCTTTTTAATATTTTGAAATTAGTCTGCGAAAACTTTTACCATTTATGAACTGCTCTAACGATGTGAAATGTGATCAAGTGTTCGTGTTTAACGAAAACATTATCGCACAGATTGCGCCGCCGTACGGACAAGTGTAATACCAATGAGCGAAACTGTTATAGAATTAAAAGGGTCTCATTTATAGTAAAAGTTATTGTTATACGATCTTATATGTATATACAGTTTTAGTAATGTAAATATTTAAGTCAGCCATCTATAAACTTGAACGTTTGTAAGGATATTGCAGTGTACTATCGACTCAGCGTTATATCACGAGAAAATTTACCATTATCGAACTGATCTCGCATTATTAATAAATCATAAGATATAGTTTGCTGGCGTAATAATGCTTTCGTATATTCACGACGATGAACACCAAAAACAATATGTATTTCGTTGTATGTTTAGATTTATTAATTTTTTTTTTAGTCTTCCCAACTTCGTTGGATGAACTTTTTTTCTAAAATTTTCAAATTCAAACTAGTGTTGGAAAGTAGGTACGATTATTTTTAATTTATGGTAGTTAATTTAACTACGAGTTGGAAAAATTATTGAGAATGTGTCCGAGCTGTAGAAGTAGATGTTAGGTACTTTTCAAATGCACGCCTGTTGAAACAATTACCTAAAAAATTTTACTCGAATAAAAAAATAAGAGATATTTTCCCTTTTGCAAGATATACGTGTAATAAAGTATTACTTTTTGAACGAATTTTTAATTAATATAATCTCGTTATAGGCTTTTTATTCGTTGGTGAGTTGGTAACAAGTGAGTTATTTGAAAGCTTTTGGGGTGTAAATTTGATGTACGTGTAATAAATACCGGCATTTTGGGTTGAATGAGATTATATGAAAACCTAGTCGTATATAGAATTATACAAATTCAAGTTTTTAGTTTTGAAAGTTGGCTCGTTTGCCTTGTTTATCAGTTACAAAACATTGGTCATTTCAGATATTATATCGCAGTTTTTAAAAGTACCATATTTAGTGGTATTTTTTTCGGTTCGAAACGAGAAAAGTTTTTCAATATATGTACCAATACGTTTGTATGAATCTGAACGCCGTTAAATTTACGCGTTTTGGGGCCACAAAACGGAGTTTAAATTATAATACGAGCTTTACGTACTTTTTTCATCTTTGTACGTACATTCAAGTGAACAATTAAATGTTTTGGTTTTTACTTTTTAGCCTTATTTTGTTTTTCGACCTTTGATGGGTACGAACAGAATATCAACAAAATCCGTTGTAGGGTCTTGGTAGACTAAAATACCAACAATTTTCAGCTCACCAGATACTCATCACCCATATTTTTAGCCTAATTTTCTAATTTCTATGTCACATCGACTGCCTAATGCTGAAATGGTTCAAGTGCCAGTTTTTTTTTTTTTTTTTTTTTTTTTTTTACGGGAAAAAAAAAAAAAAAAAAAAAAATTGCATCGTCATTGTACGCGTAATCCTCCATGTGAACGCGGGATGAAAAAAGATGAAATAAAGGAAGAAAGGTGTCGAAATATCAAAG
>FIZR01011089.1:9339-35674 GCA_900060175.1 Ferrisia virgata
GGGGGGGGGGGGGGGGTAAAATTCAAAATTGATAATATTGTTGTGTGGGGTATCAAAATTTAGGGTATTTTGTCCTCATTATTAATCCAATGTTTATTTGTTTGACTCAAAATGCCCTTCACGATGCCGCGATCTTACAAATGGTCATTTTGTCGATCTAATGAAATTAGAATCCAATTAGGGGTACCTTAAATAATCAAAAATATGTCGTTCACACCCTAATTTTTAATTCCAGAACCCGAATCTTTCATCGGTTTTGACCCAACTCAATTTTTTTGGCTCAAAACGCTCATCTGAAAGTTTAGATTATTAATTTTGAAGTGAAAAACTTGTGCGATGAAAAATCAGGACAGGTAAATATACCTCAATTTAGGTACTTTACACGAGTATTTTCAAGAAGTTGAAGGAAATGAGTAATTTCGTGTATTTTTTGAAGATAAAAATGAAGGAACGAGAAAACTAAGTTCAGGCTCGTTTTCGGTGGGTCAAATTACCCCGATTTAGACACGCTGCACAGCTGCTTTTCCTAAATTTCCAATTTTTCAATTTTGGCTCAAAATTATTTCAATAATCACCGAGAAAATTAACCAAAAAATCAAATTTTTTAATTTGAGTAAAACTTTCGTGGAAATGTCTAAATCGAGATCGTTTGGCTCGCTGAATGCAATTCCGGTCGTACTTATTTTATTCCACCGTTTCTTCCTCTTCAGAACTCATCAACGAAAAAAACATGGAAATAAAAATTCAATTTCTCGAAACTAAAAAAGTTTGATTTGGGTGTCTGAATCAGACTAAATTTAGACACTGAGCACAAATTTTTGGTTACTTTTCTCATCTGAAAATTGATAATTCAAACTTTCAATTTAACGTTTTGAACAAAAAAAAATTGAGTTGGGTCAAAACTGATGAAATATTAGAGTTCCACGACCCAAAATTAGGACACTAACGACATATTTACGATTTTTAAGGTCCCCTATCTGAAAAATGGAAAACTACTGGAAAGTTATTAAAATAACGCGTAACATGTCGATTGCTATTAATTCAGCAGTGCTGAGATCGAATTTCAAGTCATTTTCTAGATCTGATTCCCTCCCGCCTCAAAAACTGACCTTCAAATTATCAAAAAATTGAAAAATATGAGTACAGAAGAGTCGAATTGAGAAAGTAAGTTGATATTCAATCTCAGCAATGCTCAATTAGTAACAATCGACACATGTTACACGTCATTTTGATCGTTATCAAATATTTTCCCCATTATTCGTGTTATTAGGGGGGACGCATGGGGGACAAACCCTAAAAATGAGTTAATATCCATGCTCAGTAACCTGAAATCAGTAACAATCGATACATCAATTCATTTTTTAAATTTTTTTGAATTTTGACAACATTGAAGCCTTGGTGGGGGGAGGGGGGCGTTTAAGTGGAGTAGGAAAAAAAAAATACGCCAATAATCGAACTCAGAGTTCTTGAATTAGTAGAAATCCATATGTCACTTTACTATTAACAATTTTTCAAATTTCGACCCAAATTGAGAATTTTTTTAGATTTTTAAATGGTAGCTTTTAACCTTTACATGTACCATGAAAAGTTGAATTTTTATTTCAAAAATTCAAATCTTCAGCTTTAAAAATTTTGAACATTAATTTCGAATCTCCGTTGAATCGCCAACAAAACCGCGAAAACAGATTTATCTTAAGTCCAACCAGTCTTAAATATGAGCCTTTAAATATGAAATGTTTGACAAAAATTTACAATTATTAGAAAATTGTAAACCTCCCTCTCCTTCCACTCTGATGAAGAGTTAGAGCTACGGTAATTTATTTCAAAAGACTAGCCAGGGTTTGGCATGGAATGATCTTACAGAAATGTGAAAACGATACATATTTTCGCAATTTCGTGGAATATTTCATTATACCAATTTTAATCACTTGAAATACAGGATTAACAAAAAACACTACGTGATAAGATATCTGAAATATTTTGCAAAACCAAAAGAACAATACAAGTATTTAGGTATTCACGACCTGTATTAATCGACACTCAAAACAATCGGGGACATATCGAACATTAACTCAGGTAATCGAGAGCAGCTAAATTACACGTAAGTAGAGGTGTTCACTTGACACAACATTTCAACCACGAGAGTTTTACATGTTACCACGATATTAATCAAGATAGATTCATCAATAGGTATACATATGGCGAACTCTAAAAATATAATGAAAAAGGTCACGACTGAACAAGGCCCATAAATTAGCTCAAAGGCGTTAAAACAAGGAAGTGCGTAATTTTAAGACTATACAGAGAAAATACATTATAGCATAATTACAACGATACTTTTCTGATCTCTAAACTTTCAAATGATAAAATTTTTTTCTACGTTCGAGTGAAAAGTTAATTAAATATCTATTTATTACCTAGCATAATAAATCTATCTGAGCCATACAAGGTTTGGAAAACTAATATGAGAATAATACAATAAACACACACGCCAATCTTATCACATTGATAACAATTCTACCAACAAAAATGTGAATTTTCAACTTTTTTTTTTTTTTTGATCAATTGTACATAATTTTTTTTAGATTAGTTCAAAAAGTGAAAACAAACGTTTCTGACCGTTACCTCGCCAACATTTCAATCTTTTCCATATTTCATTTAATTCGAAAAGCTACTAGTGTCGAGTAACGCATGTGCAATTTCAACCAAATATGGAAGTGGTACCTCCTAAAGATCAATTAACTTCTTCAAAGCTGCTGGTAAACAAAACGAATGGTACCAGGTAAGTATTAATTTAATACTTAACATCACCTCTAAGCTAATTTTCTCATCGATATACATTACAGCGTGGTAGCGACCGTAGAACCACCCCCGCTGCTATTTTCAAAACGACTACTGGTAGCAGTATTGTTATTTTTCTGTTACGCCAACTTTCAAATGCTCAAAAACAACATAAACATCGCTGTAGTTGACATGATATCGAATAAATCGCTCATCTATACCGAATTCAACGCCAGTATTCGTGGTCCAGAATTCAACTGGGATGCGAAAATCACCGGAGTAGTGACCAGTGTAATCTCGTACGGAAGCATGTTGGCATTTACCAGTGGATTTATGATAAATGCGCTAGGAGGATCGGTCAGCTGTGCTTTATGCATGTTTCTATCTGGTATTATGACCATGTTACATCCGACTGCATTGCAACAAGGTTTTTATATGTTTTTGGCTTGTCGTTGTTTGACTGGGTTTTTCGAATCGGCATTTTACGTCAGTACTTCGGAGATATCTGCCAGATGGTATCCGAAAAAAGAGAGAACTACTTTGATCGCTTTTGCTTTCAACGGTGCAAATATCGGTACAGCTGTGGTTTACCCTCTATGTGGAATTTTAGCCCACAGATGGGGTTGGCGGATGGTATTCTACGTTACAGGTAAAAAAGCATATACAGGGTGTTTCGTCTCCATAGTACTCCCTTCATACCACAAGTAGAGCAACACAAGCTGGACTCATGTAGCATGGATGGACTATCCAAAACATTGCAGGGGCTGTGCTACAGGCATTTGAATTTTTCATTGTCAAAAAATTTAGAGCAGTTTTTAAAAAATTCCAATTTAAGAACTAAAAATGGTAGTAATGCCTAGTTTACGCCAAAATGTGACAAATACAATGTAGTATTTTTGGTAAAAAAATTAGAGGCATAGATGGTATGGTTCGTAAAATATAACGAATTTAATGTAAAAAAATAATTCAAAAATTTGAAAATTTTTTAAATTTTTGTTCATAATTTTTTAAAAAACTCTTTTAAGTACACAATTAAAATTTTTTTTTTTTTGATATAACAAGGCACCTTCCACCACTTTTCATAATTAAATTTTTGCCAACTTGTTTAGATAAGTCGAAAAAAATTATTTTGTTACCATTTTTTCCCATTTTTCTAAAAAAATTTTCCATGAAAATAAAAATTTCAACAAAAAGCTCGTTTTATTGAAATATCAATTTATTCACAGAAAAGATATCAAAATCGAGCAACTGCTTTAATAAAGGAACGTTTTTTGCCGAAATTTATTTATCATAAAAATTTTTAGTCTAAAAAAAGGGAAAAAATTTTAACAAAACAATTTTTTCCCAACATATCTAAACAGGTTGGGAAAAATTTAATTATGCAAACTGGTGGAGGGTATCTTGTTACTTCAAGAAAAATTTTCTAATTGGGTACTTAAAAGAGCTTTTTAAAAACTTTTGAACAAAAATCTAGAAAATTTTCAAATTTTTCAATCATTTTTTTACATAAAATCCGTCATATTTGACGAACAATGCCATCTATGCACCTAATTTTTTTACCATAGATACTGCATTGTATTGGACCCATTTTGGCATAAACTGGACATTTATACTATTTTTAGTTCTTAAATTGAAATGTTTTAAACATTGGTCCAAATTTTTGAGATTAAAAAATCCCAAGACCTGTAGCGCAACCCCTGCAATATTTTGGACAGTCAATCCATGCTACATGAGTCCAACTTGTGTTGCTCTATTTGAGGTATGAAAGGGGTACCATTGAGACGAAACGCAGTGTAGTAAATTTTACAGCGATGATATATTTCTCATATAGAACAATACATCTTGCACATCGAGCAAATTAATCACCTAAATTCAACAGGGACGTAGTATCATTCGACCTGTTTAGTTTACAGAAATTTATTTATCATAATTAGGAGCTATATCTGTGATCGCTGCTCTACTTATGCAGCTAATTGTAAAAAATCACCCTGCTCAAGACAAATGGATTGCAAAAAAAGAACTCGCATATATACTCGAAGAAACCGACGACATAAACATCAATGAAAGGAAAACGAATCGGTCCAAAGCTGCAAAAACCAAAAAAGTAACCCACACTTAAATTGTTCGTCAACTAATTCAATTTGGTCAAATTTTCATTCCGATATTAATAAATTTTTATTTGCAGAATGACTCCATACTGAAATGTATGCTGACGTCAGGTCCACTCTGGGCTCTATTCATAACTCAATTCAGCTTCATGTGGTTAAATACCGTTTTCAGTGCTTCTTTACCATTATATATCAATGGTAAGTGGGATGAATAACTCTTTCCTTATTCTCATCGTGAAGCATCTTGGAGTAGATTTAAATCTTTCAAATGATGATGCGTACAGCAACTAAAACTAAACGCGGGTAAATAGATTTGACGACCATCAAATTTGAAGGGGCGTTGTTAAAATTTTGGAGGTGAATCAAATAAGAAGGCGGGTTATAAGACGTTAACTTTTTGAAAAACCACGAAAAGAACGATGCGACGTTTATTTATTGACAATTTTAAAAATTTAATTCATTTAAACTTCAAAGCCATATACGCTCATACATCTACTCTACTCTTGAGTTTCTCTGCAAAATAGCCTGTAAAATTGGAAGCGTTACAACCCTTTGTAATTTTATAAGAGTTGGATAAAAAATACACGAAATAAATATTATACAGCTCAAAGTACTCTGCAAAATAAGTTATATGTATTATTTGTCTATCTTCACAATTGAAGGCGTCAGCACACTTTGAAGCTTTATAAGCTCCATAACCCCCTCAATTTTGATGTAAGACAAAGAAATCGATACTTTCTCAGCCTGACTTTCGAGAAATATTTATGTGAACTTAAAAAGTTAATCAGTAATAGAGCAGGAAGGGTTCAATGGAGCTAAAAAGTCAACACTACCAAAAGGCACATCTAAGACCTACACTCAATCTACATACATACCAAATTTCAACTCTCTACTTCAATTTGGAGGGGAGTTATGCGAGAAACAAACTCAAAAATTGAGAAAAATCCGCCCAAAAAGCCACATGCCCCGACAGTACGGGCGCACAATGGGTCTGAACAGTCGAAACCCCCAAAAGGCACACCTATGACACCCACCAAGTGTACATATCAAATTTCAACTTCATAGCTCAATTTGCAGGAGAGATAGCGGAGGAACAGCTCTTTTTCGATTCAAAAAGCCCAAAAATCATTCATATCGCCATCCTTCCTCCCTCCCCCCTCCTCCCTTAATTGACGTAGGGGGTTAATCTATCATAAAATTAAAGCAAGGTCAAGGTCAAGAGCTGATAGGTCGACATTAAACATCTTCAATTTTGCTCAACATTTCAACTTGAAACGAAGAAATCAACTAGGGTTAAAGTCAGCCAATTTTTCTCAACATTTCAACTCGAAATCATAAAATCAATCCGGGGTTGAGGTCAAATGTTGTCGGGTCAACTTTGAATACCTTTAACTTTCTTCAAAACTTCAACTCAAAATCATTAAATCAATCAGGGTCAAAGTGAATCACTTTTCCTCAACATTTCAACTTGAAATCATAAAATTAATGGAGGTCAAGGTCCGCTAATTTTCCTCAACATTCCAACCTAGAATCATATAATTAATTAGGGTCGAAGTCAGTTGCTTTTCATAGTCATTTCAACTCGAAATCATGAAATCAATCCAAGGTTAAGGCCAACTGTTGCCGGGTCAACTTTAAATAACTTTAACTTTCTTCAAAACTTCAACTCAAAATCATAAAATCAATCCGGTTCAAAGTCAGTCACTTTTCCTCAACATTTCAACTTGAAATCATAAAATTAATCAGGGTCAAAGTCAAATTTTCCTTAACATTTCAACTGGAAATCATAAAATCAATCCGGGTCAAAGTCAATTACTTTTCCTCATAATTTCAACTTGAAATTATGAAATCAATTAGGGTCAAAGTGGACTAATTTTCCTAAACATTTCAACTAAAAACCATAAAGTCAATCCAGGGGCAAGGTCAACTGTTGACGGGTCAACTTTACATATCTACAATTTTTCTCAACATTTCAAACTAAAATTATAAAATCAATCCATCGAAACACTCGCCTTTTTTGTCAAATATAATCCAACTGTTCACAATCACGATGTCAACAATCCAGAACAGTAGACCATCAATGTTAAAGTTATCAACATCCAGGCCATCAAAATTTGACCAATCTGTATTTTGACTTCTAGATTTTGATGGTCAACTGCTGACTGTCCACTTATGACAGCCCATTGTTGACGGACTTCTGTAAAATGCGCTATTGAACAGGTCGTAGTGGTCTTCTAGGACCCCAAAACGGATTTCGTTGATATTCCCCTCTTATCCATCATAGACCATTAAACAGTAATAGTCTGCTTCTGGTTGACAATATGACATAGAAAATCAGCCTAAAAATACATTGAATACGTATGAAACAGGTTGAGATGCTCCACAAAATAAGTTGAATGCATCATTTGTTTATCTGAAAAATTGAATTATTCAGAATGTTTTGGAACTATATAAGCTTTGTAGCTCCTTCAATTCTGAAGTAAGACAAAAAATACATTACACATATATGGTATTGTATGAGGTATTCTACAAAATAAGTTATAAGCATAAATTGTCTCTCTTAAAAATTGAAGACATTGAAACTATTTTAAACTTTATAAGCTCTGCAGCTCCTTCAATTTTGAAGCTGGGCAGAAAATACATTGAACATACGTGGTACAGGTTGAGATACTCTACAAAATTAGTTATGTGCATCATTTATCTATCTTCAAAACTGAAAAATTTATCAACTCCGTGGATACTTCAACTCTGAAGTTGTACGAAAAATGCACACAATGTACTTTGTTCAGTTGAGTTTTCAATATCGATAAATGGTAATGTAGATGAACCAATTTTTTCGATGTAATTTTCTGCATGAAATGTTTAAAAAATGCTTAGTCAGGTGTGGAACCTGCAAAGCTATTCATTACTTTTATAGATGTTACTGAGAAGACCAGCGATGAAATAGGGTTAATTTCTTCAATTCCGAACACGGTTTACATTTTCATGTTTCCAGCAGTAGGAATGCTGATAGATTACTGGAAAAACCACAGCACTATTACGATGACTCGAGTAACTAAAATAGATTTCTTATTATCACGTACTAACCTCAAATGTTATGCACTTGTACTTACGTCTACGTACATGGCTCCATTTTGCGCAGATTCACAAAATACTACTGAGCTGGGCGTTTATTTCTACGAGTATTATTTTCATAACAACAATATTCATATCAAATTTCATCCTGTACATGGTGTTTTTCGTTCTGATCCAAATTTCCTTATCCGTAGTGCCCTTGATTATATCGTAAGTAGATATAGAATTAAAGAAAATTTTCATCAACGATAATTCGTCAAGCCGATAAATTCTGATACTCCATTTTAGAATAATCATCGTTAATCTATCTCCTCGATATACCAGCCATGTGGCCGCTTTTTCTGCAATTTTCTTCTCACTGGGTACAATCTTATGTCAAACTGTTACTGGATTTATGACAACGAATCACGTAAGTTGATACGCGAGTAGGTATGGAAATGTTCAGGTAACACTGAAAGAACTGAGGCGAGTCTTGTTGAAATATTCCATAGCATTATATTCACTATACGATAATTAATTATACGAACAGAGCCTTCAAGAATGGGACAATACTTTCATTCTAGCAGCAGGTATTTCCGTTTTTGGAGCGCTAATATTTCTAATTTATGGATCAAGTGAAACGCAGAAATGGCCTTGACGATGTTCAAAAAGAGAAATTCCACCGAAGTTTTCAGGAATAAAAAGCCGATTTGAGGAGTTTTCAAAAGATGTATGCATTGAAAAGACAAAATAAAATTATTTACTATATATCTTTTTTCCCCCTCAATAAATCACATCATTTAGATTCATTCATAAACGATTATTCTCAGCAGTCAGCCGTTGAATATACTTACTACCACTTCATCAGGTATTTTAATGCCTGATTCCTTATACTGCAATGTTGAAGAAAACCAGACTATTACGACCTATCAATTCAGAAAGTGAAGAAAATATAATCAAAAAATCCGTTTCAGTGTCCTACAAGACCAATGACGTCATTTTGGGTCATATATACGATAATGTTCTTTCGCCTCGTTTGTATTTTTCCCCACCAAAGACTAAAATCGTTCAATCGCCTCGAAAACAATCAAAGTCGCTCGAATTCAGCCAGATGAGTGAGTGTGATTTTCAGTCGAATTTCAGTCACGTTTAAAATTTGACCATAGCAGGATGTGCAGAGGAGCAAAACTGGCAAAAAAGTTTTCTTTTTAAGCTACTCAATGCAGAATTGAAAGTTGAATGACATATCCAAAAATCAGCCACTCACCTCAATCATAGGAAAAATATGGGGATTTTTTTCCATTCGACGTTAGAAAAAGTATGTTACACTCCTCTCCTAGTCTCGCTTCTTCTTGAACCACGAAGCTGGAATGTGACCTATAGATTTAACACGAGACAAAAATATGCCTTTCGAACATTCATATATGTCACGTGCCTAACAATCTTTTCCATTTTCCCCCTTCTGCAAACACCCACGCTTACATTGATCTATAGCCATTGGAAGAGCTGAAATTGAACACGCGGAATTAGCAGGGGTCGTAGATGGATCTTTTAAGGATTTAAATTTTTTAGCCCCTTCACGTATCCTTACAACTCCTTTTTGGGAGTTTTGCTCACTTCACGAATTTTTTCGGTTACTAGTCCAGGAAAATTAGAACTTTAAATTGAAAAATTACCAACAAAGCGATTTTTGATACAGAAGCCAGTAATATCACTTTGTATGGAAAGAGTCCACCCCCCCCCAACGGGAATAAGGATATTTGCAGCTAAAAATCACTAAGCGAGCCCTCGTTATCCATGAATTGAGTTACAGAATCATTATTAGCCAGAAATACGACGATATTCTCTTATTTCACACGGAGGGGTCATACGGGGAAGGCACAGGAGGTCATAAGGAGAGGTTTGGAAAAATATGTACAAACGTATCTCATTGGAAATTTAACGTACGACAACTTTTCATAGAACTGTTTTTGTCGTAGCTGCATTATTTACAGAGATATTTGCAAAAAACTGAATTTTGGGAGATAAATTCCCTCTGGGGGAGGGGGCTGCGTTCCACTCGGATTTATCGGGACTTTTGATATATTCAACAAGACGACATTACTGGCCTCTGGTCCAAAAATAGCTTTGTTGGGAATTTTTCATGTTAATCGTTCAAATTTAAGTTAATTTTCCTGGACTATACCATCTGTCCTTCTTTAATTATGCTTGAATATTGAAAGGTTATAACAGGCTAAGCATAATGATTGGCCCTTAGATCTGAAAAATGAAATATTTCATTGGACTCTTTAGACCTTAGTAAAAAGTAAATTTTATAGCGCGTATTGTAATTTTTTATCTCGTCATAGGAAAGTAAAGCGATAAAAAATATCCCTTAGGAAAAGTTTTTACGTTATTCTTTTTTTATTTGCCATTTTCGACCCAATTTTTTCCAAACTTGGTATGAGAGCGAAGGTAGCTAGGAGGAGTGAGTGTGCAATTTTTTCATATTTTTTAGACTCTGAATATAACCTAAATATGGACTGAAAACAAATTTTAGGTGTACATGTAGGGCTCTCTTTTTGACCTCAAACACATTGTTAGGAGTATTTTACATTTTTTAATACTTCTTCAAATTTTTTGTAACGCACAAAACCCGTCTTATTTGGTCAGAAATTGACGTGCAATGGAAAAAAAGCATGCTTTTGTGGTCTGTGAAAGGAGTCCCCATTTGAAAAAAATTTGAAAAAAATCAGCCAAGTGTAAAACACTTTTAATACCACGAGAAAAATTTTTCAAGTTGTCAGTTCAGTAAAGTAGATTTATTAGCTCCTCCAAACTTTTCAAAGTCCATTTTAAGGTAATTATTACCGAAAAATCAGAAAAAAATCCACCTCTCTTATCCTAACTATCTGCACTTCAAAACCAAAATTGAAAAAAATCGGTCCGAAATTCGCGTAGAAAAAAAACCATTGACCTGATTTTCTGTGTCATATTGTTCATGAAAACCAGGTTCAGTTTGGCGATGGATAAAATATTTATGAATACCGAAGACCTTGGGTCAAAATTCAGTTATTCGCAAATATTGGGGAGAGGGTGCTGAGAGACAAAAATCGCAAAATTGTTCCTTTTTGTGGTAAGTAATAAAGAATCCCCAGTTGCATAACATATTCAAAAATTAGTTTCCAAGGTTAATAAGGAGGAGAGGTTTGAGGGGTTTTCCGCTCCCCTATCTCCTTTCCGAATTGAGGTAGGAAGTTGAAATTTGGTATGAGACTTGGACTCATTGTTTCGCCTTCACAGCTCCAAAAATATGGTTCTTTGGACGAGTTTTCTTATTTTTTGCTTGCACCTCGCATAACTTCGCTCCAAATTGAGCCAGGAGATTGAACTTTGGTATGTAAATTTATTATAGGTTCTAGATATGCTTTTTTCAGGGTGTTTCGTCTTTTCAATCCCATTGCAGCTCCTCACAGCCTCAAAAATGTGGTTTTTGGACGGGTTTTCTTATTTTTTGAGTTTATTCTTCGAATAACTTCCCTGCAAATTGAATTAGTGTTAAAATTTGATGTGTCGACTGAGTATATAGACCCCAGGTGAGCATTTTTTTAGAAATTGGACATTTTTTTTTAGTCAGGTTTTCCGATAGGAACCCCTGACTATTACAATCGTTTTGTCTGATATTTTTTTTTTTTTTTTTTTTTTTTTTTTTTAGTTTCCGTGAGGGAGAAAATTAATTACTCCGCCCCATACCAGCCAAAATTACTAAAATAAAAAATTTCGCCAAAACTCATCGACTGTATTTTTTTGCTGAAGTTTGAACGGTCCATGGTCCAAATTGGAGGAGGTCCATTTTCGGAAGTAGGGGTAAGAGGGGGTGAAAAATCAGAAAGTGAAAAAGTTTTACTGTCAATCGATGAGAAATCGAAAGAGCTATAACATATCCAAAAATCAATCTCCTACGTCGATTAGGCCTGAAGAAATCAGTTCATTTGAACCATTTTACGAATATTTCGACGATTTCTCGTCTGTACAGATCGTATTAATTCATTTACAGGGTTGAAACTTGGTAGGTAGTTGGTGGTTGTTCTCAGGGTGTGTCTTTGGGGGGGGGGGTCACGACTCGCCACCTCTTATCCCATCCCATTACAGATCCAAAAAATTAATTTTATTGCTCACCTCTACAGGTTGTCCTAATTAAGCTAGCGAATCTTGGAACTTCGTACACAGGTCAAGGAGATATGCAGGGTGTGCCTTTTGGGGGTCTCAACCATTCTTGCCCAAATGGACCCCTTATACAGCCCCGGAAAGGGAATTTTTTTAAATATTTTTTCCAAATTTAACGATAAATATGGGAAATTTTAGTACATTTCCAAGGTAATCTTTTTTCACCGTCGGTTTTTACGCGACGATGACGAAGAGATTAAAGGTCGGCTATTAATTTAAAAATGTACCTTCGCTTTTATCCAAATTTATATTCTAATCCATGGCAATTTACTATCGCGGTAAGAAATGCAGCAACCAAAAAGTGTACCACTCTAAAATATCGATATAATGTATTCAAAACCTGTACCACGAATTAGGAACGTGGACAACAGGAAAACCTGACTCCAAAACCATCGCGACCTGAAGCTTATTTTATTTTAATTATTTTCCTCAAAAAAAAAGGGAAAATTATACTTCAACTTATTCTGCAAATTTTTTAAATTAAGTTACGAGAAGTTAGGGGATCATTTCATTTTTCCTTAGCTTGCAGGGTCCTACTTGGACTTTCATTCTCCCTCACTGAAATAATATATAACTAGGTACATCGTCCTAGGGGGGAGGGGGAGAGAACAGATGAAGGGTTCATCGAACGGCAAATTTTTGGTGAGAGGGGCAGCAAAAATTAAACTAATTTGATAGCTGATTAGTGATTTGAATAATTATTTTACATTTTTGAAGTGTACCTTCTCAAGAATTTTAATCGTTTAAAAATATTATATTATCAAAATTTAGCCCTCGTTTCGCTCGGTCAATTCATGAATATTACTCAGTTCATTTATAAAATGTGAGTTCGAGAAAATTGATTTTTTCAACCCACACACTTCTCGAAGAAACGTATTCACCGTTGAAGTTATTCCAGCAGTGACTTAATTTCACCAAATGGCAGAGGGAGAGGAGAAAGATTTGAGATTTCAAAAATTTTTGGTTCACAATTCGCTCAGACACTGCTCATTTTCTATTTATGTTTACGTCTGGAATACCGTAGACCATTCGGAGTAGGGGGGGGGAGGAGGTTGAAATGACTGATTCGGGTGGTTGCGTCCACGTGAGTCAAAAAGGCCCCGGGCGTAAAATTCCTAGCTACGCCACTGACTAGGTACGACCCTGATTTTTATTTTAACTACCACTGATAATCGTTATAAATTGTAAGTTATGAGCTGGTAAACCTTATCTTTTTGATAACTCGAAGAAAAAAAATTACCGAAGGTAACATATTTTCATCAAAACATGTCAAGAGTACATATATTTACGTACAACTGTTCCACTACATATTTTTTTTTAAATTCTATTCCATAAACAGTATGATCTTTTCCATCATAAAACCAAAACAGAAAGTAATTTTGTAGCGTAAGCCCACGTTGTTGTGATTAGACTTTAATCTGCATAGATAAGAAAAACTTATACATGAGATCGAAATTTAATAACACAGAACTCAGTTCGTTAAGAGTCGTCTTGGTGTAACAACGTTGAACACATAAACGATGTGACGGTGTATCAAGTATAATTTATTGTGCACTTCAAATTTTTTTTTCTTTCTTTCTTCCTTTCTTTGCCAACCAAATGAGAGCACAGGGTTTGTAAATGCTTACATTACATTCATTAATAAAATAGCACCTACGTTATAACTAATGAGGCGTGTCTGGCGTCCATGTCTTTAGAAATTAAGAAACAACACTGAATCTATGTAAGAACTAAGACATGCCAGATTTCAATATGAAACAAAATAACGAGCAAGATACCAAGTACGAAAAAATCTCCTTAAAACTGCCTGAAGCTGAAAAAGATGAAACTAAGTAAGTACACCACTGCACGAGTAGGTACTCTTGCATATTTGTTGATATATTTAATAATCACACGTGCGGTTGTTTACCTTTTCATTAAACACCACTATGGAAATCAATGTATTCAAATTATGTAGTTATGTATTTTCGTTTTATCACAGCACAGAGCCATTATCACCCATAGAGAAACCACCTGCGTTATTATTTTCGAAACGTTTATTGGTAACGGTAATGTTATTCTTTAGCTTCATCGCCTTTCAAATTCTACGCAACAATATTAACATCGCTGTTGTAGAAATGACGTCCAATAAATCAATCGTCCAAGGCAATCAGACTATTTTACAAGTGAGAAATAAACTATTCACCAATTCAGATTACGATTGTGAAATAAATTAAGATGAGAGTCGTATATACGATCTGGATACATAATCGACGCCGTGCTAAACAATCGATTAATTTATCCGCTCTTATAAAACGCAGCCTCCAGAGTACACCTGGGATTCGCCTACCGTTGCGTTGATCATCAGCATATTGAACTACGGCGGCCTATTTTCATTTTTCAATGGTTTTTTAATCGATAAATTAGGCTCATCGAAGAGCTGCGCCATTTGCATGCTGTTATGCGGTCTTACAACCATACTTCATCCAGCTTCCCTTCAACAAGGTTTCCACGTATTTTTGGCGTGTCGTTTTTTCACCGGTATTTTAGAAGTACGTATGAGTTGACTGTTGCCAAATATTCCATTATAAAGGTATATTTATTTTTTTTTATAAAAGGTTGTACGTATATTTAAAAACGTTGAATAGGCTGTGTTCTACGCGAGTACCGCTGAAATAGCGTCAAAATGGTTCCCACTGAAAGAAAGATCAACGCTGATTGGTTATAGCTATAATGGAGTAAATGTCGGCGTAGCGGTGGTATATCCCATATGCGGATACTTGGCCCATGAATGGGGATGGCGGATGGTGTTCTATGTTACAGGTAATTATTATTATAAATAATAAGATAGATTCCATTTCACGTCCAGGGTCATGGGTCTTGACTGTTTTAATTCATTCGATATAGGTAGAAAGGTTCATCGGCGCACATACCATAATATTTTTTCCCACTAGAAAAATTCACCTTCGATACACTTATTACCCAAACTACGAGGAACTGTGCGGAAAAGCAGCGTAAAATTAATCTTGATGTACTTTACGAATTGCAAAAATTGCGATCCAATGTGTTTAAACGTAACCAATCTCACACTAGTTTAGATCGGCCAGTACGATTTTAATAAGATCCTTGGAATGTCATTAAAAAAATCATAGGAAAAACCTTGCACTAGCTTCACTTACAACGTAATTTACGGTAAAAACCCTTAAATTACTAGATAATTTACTGGTAATTAATCGGTAATTACTCGATAATTACTGGTCATTAATCGAAAACTCACTGGTAATTACTTGATAATTTACTGGTAACTGCTCGAAAATTTACTTATAATCACTCGGTAATTTACCAGTATTTACTCGGTAATTTGTCGGTATTTACTCGGTAATTTGTCAGTATTTATCCGATAATTTACTGGTATTTACTAGGTAATTTTCCGGTATTTACTCCGTAATTTACCGGCATTTACTCGGTAAATTATTGATAATTAGTCTGTGATTTACCAACAAATTATTGGTAATTTACTGGCAATTACCCTATAATTTACTGGTAATTACCCTATAATTTACTGGTAATTACCCTATAATTTACTGGTAATTACTCGAAAATTTACTGGTACCTATTCGAAAATTTATTGGCAATTACTCAGTAATTTACTTTTAATTACTCAATAACTCAGTATTTTGTCAGCAATTGATGGAAAATTTACTGGTGATTACTCCATAAATTTACTAGCAATTACTCGACAACTTACTGGTAATTACTTCATAATTTGCTAGTAATTTCTCAATTATTCACTGGTAATTACTCAGTATTTTACTATTAATTACTTCACTTCAATTACTCGATATTTTACCAGAAATTACTTGGTAATTTATTGATGATTGCTCGGTAATTAACTGGTAACAGGTAATTACTTACTAATTTACTGTTAATTACTTATCAACAGTAGTGCAATTAAGCTGTACTATATATACATAGTTCACATAATGCATCACGTAGCATGCTATTACGCTTGTTGGCCGATGGCTTAGAGATCAGGCAATGAAAGTGATCCGAATCGTTAATGTCTTCAACTGTTATTGTTGTACGATATTTCCTCTAATTTGTAATTTTTTGCTCCGAGAATTCTTAAAAACAGTAGAAAAAATTCCAACATGCAAAAACCCATAGAAAAAACATCAAAATTTTTCAGATACAAATTTGGCGGCCGTGTACTGGGTTATTTGATTGATAGGTCCTTGGTATTTTTTTTTTTTAGCAAGACTGTAAATCTACACCTAAATTTTCAGAGAAATTTGAACCTGAGTAATACGAATTTTAAAATAATTTTTCAACAGGTGCTGGATCTGTGATTATATCATTAATTTTCTTAGCTCTCGTACAAAACTATCCCACCCAAGACACAAAGATTTCCAAAGCTGAGCTCGAATATATACTTTGGAATAATGAGGCTGCTCACATGAAACAAAAAAGAAGCGACGATATAACAAAAGCGAAGGTGCATATTCGAACAATTTGTATGCATATGTATGTAGACTAGATAAATGTCAATTTTCATCTCTTACTTAACCAAGGGTGAAAAAATTGTTATAAATATTTTGCAGTTGAAAATGACCCCAAAAAAAAAATTGTAACACTTCAAAAACGTCAATAAAACGTCTGCAGTTCAAAAAATGCTTAAAAAAATTAATATGATATTCAAAAAATACAAAAACCCTTCCTTAAAAAAAACAATTTTGTTCAAAATGTTAATTTACATATTAAAACCCATACTCCGACCATCTTTACCTTTTCAAGCTATTTTTGTCAAATTTTTACCCAACTTTCATGCGTTTGTTTTCGTGATTTTTCATCAAAATTCTTCATTTTTAACCAGTTTTTCTTAATTTTTTTTTCGGATTTTCAATAATTATTAACTATTTTTGATCCAATATGTCAATTTTCACACATTTTTCAACATCTTTCCGTGATTTTTGATTAATTTTTTGCATTTCTTAACTATTTTCGTCAATTTTTTAACCAATTTTCAATAGATTTTTTTTCTTATTTTAGAACAGTTAACATCTATTTTTAATATTTCTTTGTGATTTTTCATAAATTTCCGGCATTTTTACCCACGTTGGTAATTTTTACTCATTTTTCAACATTATTCCATGAATTTTGATCTATTTTCGGCACATTTTTACGCCTTTCTGTCAATTTTACCCAATTTTCTAAAATTTTTAACAATTTTTTTCACACTATCATTTTTATATATTCTTCAACTTGTCTTCGTGATTCATGATCAATTTTATAAACTTTTACTTAATTTTCAATATTTTTTAACGATTTATTACTTATTTTAGATAAATTTTCAGGTAATTTTAAACTCTTTTCCCCAACTTTTCACAAATTTTAGGGATTTTTTACGAGTTTGGGTCAATTTTTTGCCCAATTTTCAATGATTTTTAACGTAATTTATTTAAAAATATGCAAACCTTGTAAAGTTTGAAAAAATTGGTACCCTAACTTTCTATGTCATGTTGTCAATGCAAAGCGCCCATCAACCAACGGTGGAGGAGGGGGAATATCAATAAAATTTCTTGTAGAGTTCTACAAGACTGCTAGGACAATTCTTGGCCGTGCCAGACATTTATTTTTATTTATTTTTTTTATTTTTTTTTCCCGAACATTAAATAATTTACTCAGCTCGATACCAACCAAAATCCCTTTAATTCGGTCAATCAGCCCAGTTTGGTGGCTGATTAGATATACATGAGTGGGAATGAACTAGGGTAAAAATCTAGTAATTTCCCAAATTGGAGGAAGGGGTGTTGAGGGGTCAAAAACGCAAAAATTTCCTCTTTTTAAGCCAATTGATTGAGAATCAAAAGTTGTATCACATCCAAAAATCAACCTCTTACGTCAATTAGGAAGTGAAACATGCGGGTTTCCCTATTTCTGACCTTGTTAAAGAGCTATTCCTCCCCTATCACCCCACCAAATAGCTCCATTGCACTTCCTCACAGCACCAAAAATGTGGTTTGATGATCACAAATTGCTAATGCTTCGCTTTTAAGGTATAAAATATTAAAAAAATGATCTAGTCTTCTGATAACGAGCACAAACATCACGAGCCTCTATGGCTTTTCAGCCACTCGCCTCCACTTTTCCACGTCATTGAATCAAGAAAGGGAAAAAATACTGTTCTCTTGAGACGTGGAGTAAAATTTCGAGGAATATCATCGAAATGAGCGTTCAGTTGTATACTTATCTGTTATATTTTTTATAGAAAAATTCGAACAAAATTCATGACTTTTATGACATAACAGATAAGATATGCTCATCTCTAACTTCTTCACTCTCTACATGTCGAGTTGGGTAACGAGTATTATTTATATAGTCTACGAAAATTTTCAGATCTTCAAAGTATTCAAACTGATCCTAACGTCAGCTCCAATTTGGGCTCTACTCATTATCACATTCATATACATGTGGATGGCAACTGTGGTAACTGGTTGTTTACCTTTATACATAAAAGGTAAGTCATCTGTTAGCACTTACGTAAACCATTATAGGATGATAAAATACCACAACATGTCTTCATTTGTTTACAGATTTAACTGGAAAAGAAAGCGATGAAGTAGGATACATATCGTCGATACCGAACTGTATCTACCTCTTCATGGTACCGATTGCCGGAGCACTAATGGATATTTGGAAAAACAATTACAACATAACAATCACGGCGGTAATATTTGATCGATCTTTCACCATCAAGTCAAGTACTTAATCCATAGTGACAAATATTCTCACGATATGTTTCGACGGGCAGATACATAAAATAGTGCTGAGTACGGCCCAAATCTCTGCGACGATATTCTTTATAACTGCTACGCTAGTCTCAAACTTGACCATAACGCTCATTTTTTTCGTCTCAATACAAATCTGCACGTGTTTCATTCCACTTATAACGCCGTAAGCACGATCTATTTGTAATTGAATGATTCACAGAAATCGTATCGCATTCGTTCGCATCGTTAACATTTTTTTTGACTTATTTGAATAGAATTCTGACGGTTTGCTTGGCTCCGAATTACGTTAGCCACGTTTCCAGTCTCTCGGTTATTACCTTCTCCGCTGGAGGTATTTTTGCTCAAACTGTGGCTGGATTCTTGACCAAAAATCACGTAAGTTGGTCAGAGTCTCTCTGCCCTTCCCATCTACTCGCAAAATAATGATTTTGTATTATTTTATTTACTTTGTTCGCCGAAGAGTTTAGAACAATGGAACAGCTGTTTCTTTTTGACCGCTGCCATGACAGCATTTGGAGCCCTAATATTTCTAATTTTCGGATCTAGCGAAGTTCAACAATGGTCTGTGGACTCTTCAGCTGTTAAACACAAACGTCGTCCATCTGGTAAAAATTTACGGGTCAACGAAAAAAGTTGATTCGTCCTGTGGTTCAAAATCTGCACTGCAGTGTTGCCAATTGCCGGGAAAATGGTTTTATAATTATTTATTACACGGAGTGTACCGATGCTATCAATTCATGTGTTCTATTCGTTGAATTTTTTTTCTCCTTTTTAATTTGTATGATGTGTTCACTTCATTTAGACTGATATGAATAATTTATTGTAGATATGGCAGTGCAAAAAAGTTTTGAAATGGGATCAAATGAACGATCGAGAAATTCGGGGTCTTTACTTTGATCCTTTTGATTTAAAATTTCAAAACTTACGTAAAAAATAAAAAAAAATTGTTTTTTTCCATTTTTTTGAAACACACGAGTCTTATAGTAGATTACATAGGACCAAAAAAAAAATTCCCTAAAATTTCCCTATTTTTTTTTTACGTTTCAGAGGTTTTAAAACCATGTTTGAAATCGTAAAAAATCGAATATTTCAAATTTTTTGAAGTGAAAAACCAAAATAAATATTTTTATTTATTTATCATATAAAATGATGAAATGTCGTATTTTTACTTCACTATCTTAAAAAAAATTTGAATAATCGGTCTTTACCATTTCTAAACAGAATTTTGGAACTGCTGAAAAACAAAAAAATTGCTAATAGTTTATTTTTAGTCTCATGTGGTGTACTATGACAAGTTAGCACCAACAAAAACGAAAAAAGAACAAACACTAAAAAGCAAAAAAAAATACTTTCATACTTTTTGCAATTTTTTAGCCTGATTTTCTATGTTATATTGCCAATGAAAACCAGGCTATTATAGTCTATCGACCAACGGTGGACAAGGGGAGGGAGAGAATAACAACAAAATCCATTTTGGAGTCCTAGAAGACCATTAAGACAATTTTTAGCCATGTCAGATATTTATTTTTATTTATTTTTATTTTTTTTTATTTTTTTCCCCCGAACATTAAAATTATTCACTCTGCTCGATACCAGCCAAAATCGCCCCAACTCAGTCCATTGACTCAGTTTGGCGGCAGATTAGATATATCTGAGTGGGGATGACCTTGAGTCAAAATTCAGTTTTGCCCTATTTTAGAGAAGGGGGTGCTGTGGGGCCGAAAAGGCAAAAATTGCCCCTTTTCAAGCCAATTGATAGAGAATCAAAAGTTGTATAACATATCCAAAAATCAACTTTCCGAGTCAATTAGAAGAGGAGATATGGGCATTTCCCCCTCGTTGACACCAATCCCCAATCGGCCGACCAAATTGAGCTAGGAAGTTGATATTTGGCATGTACACTCAGTTGGAGCCGTAGATGTGTTTTTTGAGGGTTCCTCTTTTTTGGCTCGATTGCACCCCCTCACAGCCCCAAAAAATTGGTTGTTCAATCGGGTTTTCTCATTTTTCTCAATTTTTGAACCAGTTCCTTACATAACACGCCTCCAAATTGAGCTAGGAATTTTAAATTAAGCATGTACATTTGGTGGGTGCCTAGATGTGCCATAATGAGGGTTTCGACTTTTCAGCTCCATTTCACCCCCTCACACAGCCCTGAATATGTGGTTTTTTGGTCGTTTTTTCGTATTTTTTGAGTTTGTTCACCGCATAACTTTTCTTCAAATTGAGCTAGGAATTTGAAATTAGGTATGTACATTTAGCAGGGACCCTAGATGTGCCTTTTGGAGGTCTCGAATTTTTAGCCCAATCGCAATGCTTTTTTTCAATTCCCAATGATTGTAATATGACGCAAAATTCAGCCTGAAAAAGCATGGCGAATTTTTTTGATTTTTTACTTTTCAAGGATTTTAAATCCATTTTTAAAAATGAAAAAAAAATCGAATATTCCGAACTTTGTTGGAGTGAAATCATTCATTTCCCATAAAAAGTGATGATAAGATTTCGTATTTTTACTTCGTCACCTTAAAAAAATTCTAAATAACTGATTTTTTTCATTTTTAAACAGAATTTTGAAACCCCTCAAAAAGCAAAAAAATTACGAATAGTTTTTTTTTGGTCTCATATGACCTTCTGACAAGTTAGTATTAAAAAAATCGAAAAAAGAAATTAAATTATTTTGATTTAAATGTCAATTTTGAAATTGTAAATCCACATAGATGGGTTAAGGGTCAAGTTAGAGACCCCAATTTTTATCACGTTCATTTGACGTGATTTCGTCATACCCCCTCCCCCGATTTGAAAAAAAAAACTGAAATTGAAACGCTCTACTGCCTACTATCGAAATACATACCAGACAACAATTTTGGAAAAACTTGAAATCGGTGTTGGTGTGGCGGAGGGGGGGGGGGCAAACAGAGTTGTACTGAAAAAATCTAAAAACGTTCGAACTTTTTTCGTATTCGGTATAAATTGCAGCTTGTGCTGATCCTTGTTGCACCCCTTCACTCGATTTTTGGATTACGGATGCGTTCCTTCATGATATTGATGTCGTTTTCGCATAAATCGAACCCCCTGAACACGAATATGAATTTATATTTTCATTTTGACCCCTACAAATGCCTCATTCCGAAAAAGTGAGTATTTGTAGGGATCAAACTGGAAATCTAAATTCACATTATTCTTGTTCAGGGGGTTGGGTTAATGCGAAAACGACTCCAATATCATGAGATTTTCAAGTGTATTTCTATTTACCTCACCCTCGCCCATTTCAACGTGTTTTTAAAATTTTAAACATGGCGCTTACGGACTGAAATTTTGAAAAAATATGTACGTTATACGGGTCAAGTACACATAAAAAAAGCGCAGGTTCAAAACTGTATCGAATCAGTATCCAAATTAAGGAAAAAAGAAATATAATTTCAAAAGGTCATTTCGAAGGTAAATTATGGGGAAAGAAGGGTGTTGGTTTTTTTTAGAACCACCTTTTCATACAGATCTACAACATGACAAAAAATTGGCCAACTTGATCAATCGCACCTACCACCAAAAGTAGTATCATGTCAAAATTTCACCGGGCCAAATTGACCTATGTTTATTCCTCTATTGCCTTTACTTTTGGTAAACAAAGAACGTTTAAAAAAATGATAAAAATAAAGAATATTATAAATCGTGATAATACGAGTACGCCTCAATATTTTCTTTTTTTCTACCTCGAGACTTATTTTTTTCCCAATCTAAAAACATTGTTTAAATACATTTTATTTTTCTGTTATTTCGTTCATTATCAATACCTGTTGTGTCACAAATGGGCGGCATATTGTCTTAATTAACACGTACAAAAAAAAAACTGAATCTAATCCCTGCCTTCAAAAAAGTACATCTGCCATTTTCATCTTTGAGATTCGACTCGGAAGAATGAGAAAAGAAACAAATGACCAAACATCCATTAACACCAAAGCTTATATACGTACTTTTCCACACTGTTAACGATACCAATTACAAACAAAGGAACGAAAAACATGCTGATAAGGGTAAAACTAACTCATAGCTATTGTTTTCAAATACGCGACATGTTCAATTTACCAATTCAGTGTATGCTACACATTGGTTTGTGCAACGTGTGCCAATCTATGTGAACATTTACATAGGGCATAGAATTCGAACTCGTGTGAGTGAATCGCATGCGCTTCTACACTCAACCAAATATCGTAAATATCGTGAATTATTATTGAACATTGTTTTTTTTTTTTTTGGCAACTTTTACCTAACAATTTACAAGTGAGAAAATCTAACCCAAACCAAATCGTACATTAAATTAAATTAATCCTGTGATAGATTTGCGAGTAAGTTTTATCTATACATCGAATACGCATTTGATTACAAGTAAATTAATTTTTTTTTCGAACCAAAATGTATTTTCAAAAATTGACTGAAAAATGAAATATTACTAAATAATAAATAATCTGGATACAGAAACGAAATTTTTCAAAACATGGACAAAATGCATGTCAACGACCAGCCAGATGCTTCTTTGAAGCTATTAGAATGTCAACGTGATACAGAATCAAAGTAAGAAAATTTTTATCTATAGTAATGCGAATAAAATAACGATAAGAATTGAAAGCAGGAGAAAAGATCTTTTCATTTTTTTTCTCCGTGTTATGATGATAGTATTGAAAATTCTTCGTGGCACTTCAAAAACAATGAACTAATCTATAATCATGGCTAAATTAACCTGAACACAGATACAACCTATCTAAGTGAGTGATCTCAATATCAAGCCTAAAATTTTATGAAATTCGTGATAAGTATTCGACTAAAATTATTAATTTGTTTCAAAATTTTATAACTCAACCATAAATACTAGTACAGTTATTTTAGCTCAAAAATAGCACAAGCCCGATTAAAATTCACGAGAAGAGATAATTTCATAGCATAGGTATGGTGAATTGTGTATTTAAATATTCTTGAACTTCCCTTCTCCCTTTTATGAAGGCAAGGGGATGCAAAGTTGATTTTTTTGGTATTTACTTCTCAAATAACACACTTACGAAAAAAATGCCAAAAATAAAAGTTGTACGGCATCAAAAAAAAGACATTTTTACTTCTTTGACTTTCTCGCCCAGGAGGTTGTGGGAAGGAGCTAAGGTGTGCAGAAAAAATCATTTTTGAAAATCTATTTAATTCACTTTTAGGAGTATTTCTTTTGCGTACTACTTGCATCAGTATGTAAAATCAGGGAAATGTAAGACCATCACCTTCTCTCAGCAGGGGAGAGAGGCTACAATTTTAAAAATTGGTCCACACAAATGTTTTCATACTTTTTCCAAGTGGTCGAGGGCCAGAGATATTATAATAACAAAAAAAAACAGCATCGCGAGCTTTTTCAGCCTCATTTTCGTGACATCTTAGAATCATGAGAATTGAAAAAATCATCGCATTTCTGACGCTCTTTTTCCTAATCAGAATTAAGGATAGGAAAGGTTCAATGGGGCTAAAAAGTCAAAACCCCCAAAAATGAAAATTTATGGTCTTTACTGAATGTACACACCTAATTTCAGCTTTGTAACTCTATTTAGAGGAGTTGTGCGAGGAAAAAACACAAAAAATGAGAAAAACTGACCAAAAAACCACATTTTTGAGGTTGTGAGGGGGTGCAATGGAGCTGAAAAGTCGATACTGTCAAAAGGCACAGCTAGGTCCTATGTTGGGTGAACATAGATGGCGGAAGAACCCTTTTCCAATGTCAAAAAGGGGGAAAACCCTCATACCTCCCCTCTTAATTGACATACGAGGTTGATTTTGGGATATGTTATACAACTTTGAATTCTCTATCGATTGATTTAAAAAGGAACAACTTTTGTGTTTTTGGCCCTTGGGGGCGAAGCTGAATTTTGACTCAAGGTTATTCCCACTCATATATATCTAATCCACCACCAAACTGAGCCCATTAACCGAATTGAATGGATTTTAGTCAATGTCGAGCAAATTAAATAATTTTAATATTCGGAAAAAATAAAAATAAATATCTGACATGGCCAAAAATTGTTTAAATGGTCTTCTAGGAAGCCAAAAGGGATTTTTTTTGGTATTCCTCTCTCCTCACTCCCGTCGTCGTTGGTCGATAAACAGTAATAGCATGGTTTTCATTGACAAGAATTATGATATAGAAAATCAGCCTAAAAAGTAACAATTGAAAACTCCTTCCGAAATGAATGAATTACGCCTAGGCGAGTCAGGCATGAATTTCAGTCAGTCAAAAATTGAATCAGTGAAATACAGCGGGTTTTGTGATTGTGGAATTTAATTCTGACGACCATTTGAACGTTGGACCAAAATTGAGCTCCCGAAGGGGAGGTTCAAAATGCATTAATTTTCGGAAACTGGTGTCGATAAATTATTTCAAACCTTAATGCTTTTAAAATCACAAGATAGCACATTTGGAAACCCGTATACTGATCCCGTTTACTGATTCCCGTCCCCATTTGAGTGCAATTTTGAGGTTTAATTTTGGTCAAAAAGCTGGAAACTTTCATTCACTGAAACCAGCAGATTTCAGGTCTTGTAAGTCGACGTTAATATCCTAAAATTGATAAATTTTCGATTTTGAACCTCGTCTTCTGAAGCTCAATTTGGGCTCAACGTTCAAATAGGTACATCTAGGACACTTGCCAAATTCACGTGCAAAATATCAAATTTCCAAGCCCCGTTTGGAGGGGAATTATACAAAAAACAAACCCAAAAAATGAAAAAAAAAATGAAAAAACCTAACCAAAAATAGCACATATTCAGAGCTATTACAATCATGAGAATTGAAAAAAAGCGTTTCAGGTAGGAAGGATTCAATGGGGCTAAAAAGTCAAAACCATCAAAAGGTATATCAATCCCCCACAGACGAGGTATAGCTAAATACATCTTCTTAGCCCAACTTATAGGAAAGAAACGACCAAAAAACCATTTTTTGACTCTGTGAGGGCGAGATCTCCAAAAGGCACATAGACCTAATTTTAAGTTCCTAGCTCAATTTGGAGGGGAGTTATGTGAGAAACAAACTCAAAAAAATTAAAAAATGAGAAAACCTATCGAAAAACTCTTTTGGGGGGCTGTGAGGGGGTGTAGTGAAGCTGAAAACTCGGAACCTCCAGGCACCTATAGGGCTCCTACTGAATGTACATACCCTATTTCAACTTCCTAGCTCATATTGGTAGATAGATAAGGAAGGAACCGCCCTTTTTCAAGGTCAAAAAGAGGAAACCCCCTCATATCTCTCCTCCTAATTGCCTTTCTAATTGACCTAGTAACTTGATTTTTGGATATCTAGTACAACACAAGATTCTCTATCAATTGACTCAAAAAGGAACAATTTTTATGTTTTCGGCTCCTCAGCACGACCCCCCCCCCCCCTTCAAAATGGGG